>JAHWFP010079629.1:27996-48026 GCA_023313725.1 Lithobius niger
CCAAGTTTGTGCCCCCCCCCTCCAAAAAAAAAACAACTACTGTACGTACATCTCTGTGGAGAGCACCAAACATTATCAATTGGGTATCCTCGCCATTAAAAGTGAGGGATTTAATGTGTTTGTTTTCTACTCTTCAAGCAAAGTAGCTTAAAACGTAAAAGTGGGGGAATCCTTAGAATTCGGATGATCACTTGTTTCATTGGCCGAAGCGGCGGGAACAACATTACTGTACTCAACCCACACATTTGAATTTGGTTGCTTATTTGTTTGTTTGTACTGTATTATGACGTACTGAAATACCAGGTATGATATGGCACATATCCTGAGTTTGGAATGGAAACGGTGAATCATTACGAGGTATTTAAGAACTGTTTACCCCAAACCTGGGGAGGGCTGTAACTAAAGACTGGTGCATTTCTGGACCCATGTTTATAGGACTTTTTCTTCTTATCTTTGATCACACAGCGGACCCTCAAAATATTTGACACCAATTTCCGAACACCCTGTATACAACCGTCACTCTAAACATCAAGACTTGTCTCATTCGTGGCTAAAAACCCACGTTTACATAAAAGCCTCAAGACGAACGAAGTCGTCTTCTCTGTCAACTCGTCAAGCCGTGCACAACCCAAATCCACAATCACTTCAAAAGCCACCATAGAACCAACAAACAGAATGTATGTCAGCCACTGATCCATTTGGTTTCATTGGGGTTTCACAAGGAAAATCAATCCAATCATCCCTCTCCACTCGATCGTTTAAGATTATTCACTGACCTTTTCGACACCGACAATCTATAAGGCCCAATGATCCTTGCCTACTGCTCAGCCCTAAAACCAGGGATTCAAGGCAACAGACAAGACCAACCTTCTCGATGATTACCATCGCCATTCCAACAGAAATGCTACAAGCCGCATCCTAGCGTCACTCAACGACATTCTCCTCCTACCTGAGAAACATGTCAATAGAAGGTAAAGGACTGCACCGGCTGGGACCAAACGCAGCCAGAACTGTGGTCAAGCCCCCCTTAAGCACAATCACAACAAAGCTGAAGCAAGCCATCCCAGATGAATACAAGCCAACCATAGAAGGAACCAAGATCCCTCATTCAACATCGGGTTCTGAACGAAGTGCAAATTTTTAATAGAATACAAATTTTGGGGGAAGCCTGCTTGCAACCCGGGGCGCCCTGTTAGATCGGTGCCCGCCACCACGTTTGACGAGGTCTACTGATAATGCTAAATTATCAGGTTAATATGTTTGGCAAATAGAGAACATTTTGCCGACCCTCAGCTAGGACGGCTAAAAATGGTTTTTTTTTTTGCCTAAAACATACTTAACCTAAGCCCGCCCTACCTCCCCTCTCGAGTCACCGCCTGACAGATTAAGAGGAAAATAAATGCCGAGACCAACCACGTTCTCGCTTATATAGAGGGCTACGCATGCGCAGTGGGTCATGCAAGCAGACGGCTACAAGCAACTTAAAAACCTCCAGGGAGACATTAATTGAGGGCATATGTAATGCTAAATTATCAGGTTAGGTATGTTTTAGGCAAAAAAGAAACCATTTTTAGCCGGCCTGACTGGGGGCCGGCACAATGTTCTTTAATGATGCCCGCGTTTTACATGTTGGTAAGCCTTGTGGACCTTAGGTGGCGCCTACGAATATAGATTAGTGCACACCTCCACACTCCCAAATGAGCTGCTGTAGAACTGTAGAAGCTGTTGTGTCAAAAATTCAGCAGTAAAGCAGATAAATTCTGCTTGCATCTTTGGTAGTAACATGATACCTTTTCACCATGGAGTATGCCACCACCTATGAAAAAAATATTCATCACCGTGAAGGTATTACTGATAGTTCCCTTCAACTAAAATTCGGCAGTAACAATTCTGCAGCAAAAGCATACAAGTAAAAATTCTCCTTTTATTTTCTTTTTTGTAAAGTGTTTTGCTTCACCCCACCTCATTTACTCTGAAGCCAGATAATGTCGAGAAAATTTAACGCAGTTTCAGACGTGTGTTCAAAAATTAACTAGGAGGTACCTTGGCCACCACGTGCGAACGTTTTATAAACGTGCGTACACGTTTTCAGCAAGTGTATAAATTCTTTTTCATTTTTCTTCGGTGGTAAAATATATTCTTCATCCCACCCTTTTTACCCTTGGAGTATTATGTAAAAACTAGCTTAAAACCCGTCAAAAATGACGGGTCATAGTGTTAGCGAATTGAATTAAGCGAAAATTGGCCACTGAACAGCCAAATTGAAACGGGGCTAAGTAAAGGTGCCGATCATTATTTATGGCTGGGGGGGGGGGGGGGGGGGAAAAAAAATATGGCTACCAAATTTTCGATGATCCCCCTCGAATTTCGAGACCCCCTCATTCAAGATTAAAAATGTGACCCCAAAAAATGCACTTTTCAAATACCTGTTGAGACTGTCAGCAGATGATTCCTGTAGCCAAGATTAGTGCTGTAGCCAAGCCAAATTAAGTAAGTAGCTCTCCACACCGACAGTTACCATTAGCTGTAAACGAAATGTGTCTCGTTTTCAACGAAAAGACATGTTGAGCTAAAAATGTTCTACTTAATGTTTCATACACCGTCGAGGTTCGTACAATAAATATGATGTACAGTTTGCTTGTATGCTCACATCCGTAGCACAGTCAGCACCTGAAAGACAGAAGAAACCAAGAAACCGGGTGCTAAGGCTTGCTTCAAAATTGTGTTAACACTAATATCGTGGGGGGCTTGGGAAGCTGCGGCGTTTTTAGGAATTTTGATTGCTTGCTGAAAAGTATAATTTTTGAGGTCCAAAAATGACTTTTATGTCCAGTTGGTTGTATGTTTTTGAACTCCCCTCTTGACGGGATCTGAACAATTTGACCCCCCCCCCCACCGAGAGGGTCCAAAAACGTCATGACCCTCCAATTTACTCCGACCCTTCCCCCTTCCGGCGTAAATAATGACCGGTCCCTAAAAAAGGAAATGGCCTAAAAATAGGCTCAACGCCTAACACCCGAAAAACTAACTCCAGGTCAAAATACATCCCCCTGTTAAATGTGAGAAAGATCCGACGACGTTAACAAGTTAAGGGCCGGGCCAAGCCAAGTTTAAGCTTAAGCCTAAAAAGGGACTAAGCGACCGAAAGAAAAGCAAAAGAAACCGAAAGTGACGTCCTCCCACCTCCATGACTAAAAGCACCAGATACCTTGCGTATCAGAAAATAAGTTGATTATGGAAAAAAAAACCCTTGGAGGAAAAAAAACCGTAGGCACAAATTGCTTCTTATATCAACACGAAAAGAAATTGCATGATTATTTAAAGCGAAAATATTGAATTGATAAAAGTTAGCAGCTTTCCCATTGTGCCTTGTTGGCATCGCAATAATTGATTCCTTGTTTCAGCTGTACGACTGATTGTTCCGATTGTGCAGTCCCAGAATTGTTTTAGTTCCGTGTTTAAGCTTCGGCTTTTCGCAACACATTTTCATTGCGCAATTGTCCATTTTCAACCACAAGGCCCTGAACTCGAAGGCTTCTTCGTTGCTCAACTCATAATTTTTTCATATATCCGTGCCGGCTCTCTGTGCTTTGAACGTATCACCAGTGAAACGATGTACCGAACAATTTCCAAGTTCCACCCAGTGTGATGACATTTTGTTCCCAGATAATGCTGACATGTATTGACGTAAAGCGACCGCAGATGGCTTTAGCGACTTTTTTCTTTGCTACCGTGGCCAGATGAACTAGCGAGTGTTAGAGGGCATCGACGAAGCCTATCATATTGCCAGCCGCTCGCCCTTTTTCTTTGCTACCGTCCCAAGAATGAACACGCTAGCCCTCTTTCATTGCTTGGCGCTGGGTGTATACTTTGTTCTACGTTATGTTTGCAGAAAACTGATTGTATGACGCCACGTTTTCCTGCAGTATACAAGTGCAAAAACATGTTCATATCACATTTGTAGTTTGTACAGTTACTATTAAAATCTACTAGTGAGATGTTTACGTGTTTTTGCACGTGTAGTAGAAGAAAACGTGGCGTCAGTTTCCTGCAAACATAATGTGGAACAAACTATAGTTTAGGGGCGGGTGTAGTTTTTGTTGGAAGTTGCTGTTGCTGGCGTATGTATGAAGGTCCACTAGAATACAACCAAAATGCAGTTACGTACTAGATGAGTGTAAGAAATGTTACATGGTTAGTGTAGCCATTGTTCCTTTGTGCATTGTCCTACGAATGCCCGCAGTTTTAGGGCATAGTCATTACAAAAATATATACAGGGTGTTCCAAAAGTCCCAGATGCTGAATAACTTTTGAACGGATGAGAATTGAAACGTGCACCTTTGGGGATAGGGGTTGGGTTGAGGGTCCTATCTTTTGGCGTAAGAGACATCGCAGTACCCCCATGGGGGCCCCAAGGGCGCACCTCAATAATTTTAAATGAGAAGGGGGTAGAGTAGCACGTCACATTAAAGCCCTTAACAAGCTGAGGAAAACGGCGTAAAGAAAATGTCGCTACGTTGCTCCAATCAAAAATGGCGCCTCATCAAAGTTCGAAATAACACTTTGCATTGGAAGCATTTACGCCACTAGAAAACGATTCAGAGATGTTCACAACGTGACGAAATGTTCCAGATGGATAAAGAGAAAGACAAAGTAAAAGAGATGTGGCAATATTAAGGTCCTGCATTTTTTTTGGGGGGGTGGGGGACGGAAGGGGGCAGGGCTAATAAAATTTTGGTTGGGGCTAAACTCAAAATTTCAAATGGGAGGGGGGGGAATCGAGCTGCACCTCTTAGTAAAGATCTTAACATAAAAACAGCGGGGAAAAACGTCGCTACGTTGCTTCCTTCCAAAATGGTGACCATGCAAAGTTTAAAACGGGTGGATAAAGTGATGATGAATTTGTGGTCACATCGGTAATACGGATCTAAGAGAACCCGATGTGTGCTTCAGGGAAGCAACATGATGAAACTTGAAGGTAGTTTTCAAAAGTAGGCCATTGATTTACTGAAGTGACAGATCACTGCCAAGTCAGCACAATACAGAGCTTGATATTTTCGTGGACCCTTACACTTTCGTTCATCCATTTGCTCGTACATTTTATCGTACCTCGTATTTCTCGCACCTATTTGTACATTTGTTCCACCGCGTTTTTTCTCGTACCTTATCGTACATTTTTCGTACGTCCACTATTCATCAATTCTGGAACAAACTTGGAGGAATTTGTGTCACGTTCGTACTTTAAAGGGGCGCCATTTTTGATTGGAACAGGGTAGTGTTGTTTTCTTTGCACCATTTTTCTTAGCTCGTTAACAGCTTTAAGATAACGTGCCACTCGACCCCCCCTTCTCATTTGAAATTCGTTAGTGAAGCCACATTCAAGATTTTATTTTCCCTGCCCACCTCCCCCCAAATGCGGGACCGCAACGTTAGTACTTTTCTTTTACGTGTCTTTCAGTTTATCCATCTGGAAATTCCGTCACGTTTTAAACAACTCAAAATCGTTTTCTTCCAAATGCTTCCAATGCAAAGTGCTTTTTCGAACTTTGATGGGGCGCCATTTTTGATAGGAGCAACGTAGCGTGAGCAAAGAGCAATGTTTGCTTTGCGCCATTTTTCTCAGCTCTTGAATATGACGTGCTACTCGACCCCCCCCCTTCCCATTTGAAATTATTGAGTTGCGCCCTCTGGGGCCCCAAGGAGGGGGGTACTGCGATGTCTCTTATATCAAAAGATTGAACCCTCAATCTATCCGATGTGCCCAAAGGTGCAAGTTTCATTCTCATCCGTTCAAAGGTTATTCAGCCTACCTGGGACTTTTGGAACACCCTGTATATGCAAGCCTCTTAAGCTGCAAGACAATCTTTCCGAGAAAACAGGTTTTTACAGGAAACATTGATTACTAGATGGTTCCAGGTATACATATCTACAATTCGTACCATATTAGGCTGGTACAAGATATTCGCTTATTTTTACAAAAAGTTAAGGGAAAAAAGCTTGAAAAGGACAGTACTAAACATGAAATCTACTTCAAATATTGCTCATGAAATTGGTATGAACACCCTTCGTCAACCGTAATGTGCCTGACAGCAAATGTTTAATTGAAAGAAAAAAATTGTTGCTGCCTTGCGTATTAGTTGATGAAGGGAGTCACTAAGTTTTCAGCAACAATTTCGCCAAAACTACCAATTTCGTAAGCTGTATTTAAAGTAGATTCGTTTTCTTTCCTAGGTTTTTTCATTAAAAATTGTGAATGTCTTGCCTTTAAGGTGTGGTATGAACGTAGTTGTCTATACCTGGAACCAAGCATCAAATAACCGTAAGTCTCCCGTAAAAAGTTATTCTCAGAATGATTGTTTTACGGCAGTACGTAGATGTTCATTTGTCCATAGCATACCCGAAGTTTCACACCCTTCGTCAACTGAAATACGATTAGCAGCGATAATTTTTCTTAATTACACGTTTATCTAATCTGAAAAAAACATTGACTTATTCAGGATTGTTTATTCGTTCCTAGCATAGGCGAAATTAGTGAACCCCTTGTCAACTGAGGCGTGTAATTAAAAAAGGTCTTTTAAGTGCCATTTTGGAAAAAAAAATGCATTTTTTAAGGGTCTTCGTGCTTTTGCCATGTCCTTAAAAGGTTGAAAGTTGGCTCATAGCACATCACAGCAAGGCGCACAATTGCCATCTTGTAAGTGCCAGTGGAAATCAATTGAAAAAGCTCAAAGTGCCGAACATTTTTTTGTGTGAAAGTTCCATGACGATACTAAAATCTACACTAAAGTGTGGTGTGGCAGGAAAAGATGCTCAGAATCACTTAACTGAGTCCAGAAATACAATAAAAATATTTTCTATTTTTGCATTTTTTGGTCATGGAACTTTACCAAAATTACTATTTCTGTTTCAGAATGGTAATACAACACAACATAAAATTTTTTCACTTTTTTTTTTAGGTTATCTGTGTACTTAAGATTTGAAATGTAATCTCGTTTGTATAAACCATTTTGTGCTTACGGATTAATCAGTTTTGTTGATTTTACAAAAAATTGGGAATCTGGCACTTTTTCAACCCTTTTTAAATGACACGCCTCAACTGTAATGCGCATGACAACAACACTTCTTGGATTGTTCATTTGTCCCTAGCATAAGCGAAGTTAGTGACCCTTCGTCAATTGTTAGGTGTATGGCAGCAAGTTTTTTACGCAAATTGAATTTGGACATAATCTTTTACTGCTTATGAAGGAAATTGTTCAGTAGCTCAGGTCGCTTTGGCTAGGGTTAGTAATGACAATATCTGGATACTCTGTTATGCCTTTCCTCTTGCCTAGAGTAGTGTAGGCTATTGGACACTCTGACTGGCAAAACTGTCAAAACTAACTCTGAAGGGACCTCGAGCAGGTGAGCAAGACCGGCCCAACGGAATCACTGGAATGGGCTGTAAGGGTTAAATGAGGAAGCGATTGTTTAGAAGCGATTGTTTAGAAGCGATTGTTTAGAAGTGCTGGGTGGTGTGGACCTAATAAAATGGTCCAAAAAGGCTTGCCGAAAAATACTTCTTTATTAAGAGGAGTTCCTTTTAACAGCTTAGAAATTTCAGCCTAATAATTTATTTGTACATTTTTTTTTCTACAGCCTGCAACCCTACAAACCCCTGCATAACTCCATCTGGTTGGTGCGATGCTAGCAAGTGCTCAGTAGATACTAATGGTGCCGCCCAATGTGATTGCCAACCAGCATCATCGTGTGAGGCCGGTGCTGCCGGTACTTGTAAACAAAAACCAGGAGGTAAAAATGAAATAAGTTTTTCAGCTGATTAATGGTTTTAATCCAATTAAGCTTAGTCCTTAGACCTTGACACTGGCAGCCTGAAACCAGAAAGCCTAATTATTTCGTAAACGCGGTCTTTCGGGAATGAGCTGAATTGTTTTAAAATGTGAGCAGCAATCGTCACTGCATGCGCGAGTGTTGATACCTTTTTGTAAAAAAACCATTTAGTGGCGAAAATTGTTATGTTGTACGTGGAAAAAGTGCTATTATCGGCGGGCTAAAGGTTTGGTCTTTGTTGTGGCGGTGCAAAGCAACGAAAATCACAAAGATAGCTAGTGAACAAAAAAGCACTGAAATACAGAATCCCAAGAGAATCATCAACCAGTTGGTCTGGTGTTCACGGAAGTGGGTCGGGGACTGGAAAGAACGGAATTATGCCAATTAATATTGTCTTAACTCCTGATGAGACGGTTTGGACAGCTTGGAATATTACCAGAATTACCGAATCATCAGCCCATTTCTGGCAGTTTATCAGTGAGGATGTGCTGAGTGAGCGAAGCAACGAAAACGTGCGCCAATTAGAAAAAAAGTTTGTGTTAAGTTAAGAAGATGGTTAGTTCGAATGTCGGCGTAAATTGCAGCTAGAATGCATGGCATCATGGCATCTAGGTTGTGCCAGCGGATGTGGGTAGGAATTTTCCCACTAGTGCACTAAAATATAAAATTCCACAGAACTTCGTCAGTATTGCAGTAGATGCAAGGGCAATTTATCTATGGCCATTATGTACGCCACTTACTAAAAAGTAAAGGTCAACTGGAGGCCAACCAACTTTCTGACCCATGTTAACCCCTTCCTCCTCCACCCCGGTATATTGGACTGGAATTGACCGGAAAAAAACAGCTGTGAGGCGGCTTCTAGCTAAGCGAGCAAGCACAGCCCAGTGTTCGGAATCCATGGCTATAAACAGATGAATGCCAGTTCGAATCCCATTAAAAAAAAAAACTAATTTTGGCAATGGCCGTAGTAAGTTAACAAGTGTAGCAGTTTCTGACCTATTTAATCTTTTTTTATAATTAAATTCCTGTCAAGACGAAGTTTTCGTATTTAGTCAATCGTTTAGACTGAATAATACTTTTCTACGGTAATTAAATCAAATGATGGCTATGGAGTAAAAATAGGTAAATCCTGAACCCTGAACTAAAAGTAGCTTTGGTTATTTACTTGTCATCACTGAATTAGTTGCACGGTATTTAAATTATTAGTGAAAAACAGGATTACAGGTGTAAAGGAAGCTATACAACATAATTGCAAAAAAAAAAAATTAAGTCTTTGTCGACCAAGTTTTAGCTCGGCTGCTGAACTTGCTAAGGTACGCTGCGACTATACTACACTAATGAAATTATTTGTGCGTGTTTTCTGTTACCTCCACTTCCGGGATTGTTTATCCTGGCTTCCGCTTCTGAACAAAGACTGCCCCAGTAGTGCAAGGAGCGCTTGGGTTTAAACTTCGCGTCCACGAACGCAACGACACCTACAGTCGGCTTTGGATTAGGTATTTGTTGGATTCTTTTGGCTACACATGCAGTGCACAAACAAAAAGGACTTCGTAATTATTTATTTTGCCTCTCATCACGCCCGCATGCTTCGTTGGCAGAGTTGGGCACCCATTCGATAACACCCTTGAGTGTTGGCAGCAAGTCAAATGGTGCACACGTAACGAGACTGCTTTCTAATTTGGAATTCTCATGGCATTTACAGTTTTAAGTCTGTTTTATGGGATGCTTACGGAAATGGGAACTGTACTGCCGGATAATATTGGTTCTGTCGACGTTTTGAATGGCCTTTATACCAGTGCCATTTTTCCTTCTCTGCTAAAGCAGCCACTATGATGGCCCAGCCTAATATCGTGGACTGAAGCATCAGGGAAAACTACATTTTTAATCTTTTCACTGGCCAAAAGGTTGTTACTTGTTCTGTCTCCAGCATTATTGAACCATTCGTGAATACCTGTGACTTCACTCCCCAGGATCTGCAAAGCCAGCAAACAGTCATTAAAAGGAGGAATGGGGACAGGCAAGGGATGCAACGTGCATGAACATCTGTGACATTTCTCCCCAGGATCTGCCAATCCTGGTGCACAAGTGGTGCTTTTGTTTAGTGTGACACATAGATGAGTCAGTTTGCTCCAGGTCATTCGATTCCGACCATCAATTTCGTGAGCCAGTGTCGTAAAGTTCATATTAACGGCACATAACTCCCTCCGGTATATTTTAACAGTGTCACTCGATACATTACCGGAAATTGTTTTATATAAACTGATTTACCGTTCATTTGCTGGTCTAAGGGTACGATGCAGATGTCAGTAGTGGCACGTGAATGTTATTAGGCTTGTTTTAAATGGCTCGGTCTGAGCGGTATTTAACTCCCGCCACATTGCTGGCAAGCCGCCGCCCTGGAGGAAGGATAATTAATCCTTCGCTCATGTTTGCGACTTGGTCCTACGATGTGTCACGTTGCAGCGGCCCCGAAATGAGTTTAACTAATGTCGTATAGCAATGTGCGCTGCAGTCGTTTGAACTATATTTTAGCGTTGGTGACGCAGAGTAAAGCGGCCAGAACGGAGGGATTTATGTGCCTTTAAGTGTCAGGCTGTTTCATTTGTTTCATGCTGGCCTACTTTCAGTGAACAGCTTTTGAAATGTCACTTGTAAACCTTGTGGCTTAAACTTTCAATTTTAAGTTCAGGAAAAAACGCTTTAACAAATTATCTTTAACCTGGGGTATTGTAGACCCCAAAAACACATTATACTATTCACTACTATTCACTGGGGCCTTGTAGACATGTTGTACACGCCAAATGAAGAAGGGCAGCAAAACGTCATAAAATCAACTCACCATAACATGAAAATAAATCAGGATTAGACCTTGCTGGCACTTGCCCTTCTGTGTATTTTTTTTTATGTTAGGCATTCTAATATTCTAGGGTTAGTACTCTAGGGTTAAATCCGCCAACGAAAAACGGAATTACAGGTGTAAAAGGAAAGAAGGGCATACTTGCAAACTCGCTCAGCAAGAAAGAGCTGAGATAAATCCGATGCTTTCCACGGAATAATAAATTTATAACACTTAAACCTAAAAACTATAGAAATAGCAAAATTTTTAGTTAATCCTTTGTTGGGTACACTATGCAGATGCAGTTCCGAATCTCGGTGATGTTGCGCTAATAAAATGGGCCATAAAGGCTCGGCAAAAATGAGGTACTAATTTTACTGTTAGATAACTAAGTACAGAAATTTTCTCTCTTCTGGGTACAAGACTAGCTCAGTCGTAAGTAATATCTGGAGGTCACTCATTCATATACGTGCTTACCATCTGACACGTGTCTCCATTCTAGACCACAACTACTTGTGGAAATCCACCACCACCAAACACCGCTCAGTAAAAAAATTAAACTGGTTTCTAATCGCCTTCCCATTAATTCGTGCCTGTACGTACGTGAGTAGTAGTAGGTAAATGCGATTATTGCAGGGACTGACACTGACCAAGAGGGAAGCAGAGGTGTGATATGGAACGTATGAGCCACAGACAGGTGGATGATGGGGACCTAGCAACTTTTACAGATAGTCTTAATTGATTAGTACATAGTCAGCATTGATGATGCTATGTAGATGTTGAAAAGGGAAGAATTGTGTCGACCTACTTACTTTCTATAAACCATTATTTGTCAAGTTGTACAGTTCAGTGAGGTGGTATTGTATTTAGCATACTGAAAGCCACTCTATTCTGTCAAATTTGCTATAAAACAAGTATTGTCAATTACATCGCTAGAAGAACTATGACTAGAATTGTCATCGTCTTAGGTCGGTCAACAACATCCATGTGCTATTATCAATCCATGATTACATTTAAATAAAATGTTTACCTCATTACTGACTCGTGATCTACTTCTCTCCAAAATGTTAGCTCCAATTCTATTAGTGATCTACTTATATACATCAGTCAAAGTGAAAAACAAACTTTTATTTACACAAACATTCGTAAAACAATACATAACAATGAAAGCAAACAAAACATTTTTTTATTCATCAATATTATCTCCCATTTTGTAATGTTCGTAGCTAAAAATCTACGCCACTATCAAATACCCATCTATTCGAATCGGCCACTGTAAGGGACAGTCTGTTCTGTAAAATACTAAACACGATCTGCTTTCTTTTTCTCTGGCAAGAGCTCTCTTTGCAGCTACAGATTGATATGTCAAGTTTTTTATTTGCTAGCTCGTCTTTTTTCTAGTCTTTTTTTTTTCGTGTTCTGTCTCATTTTGCCTCTATTTTTTCCGCAACAGCTTTTCTTGTTAATCGTTCTTTGCATTGTGCGTCTGTTTCGTTTGAATGAGCTTTTCTAGTACATGCAGCATCTTTTCGTAACCTTTCTACTCGCTGCGCTTCTGTCTCTTCCGAGAGCACTTTTCTCTTGTTAGCTACATCTTTCTCCAGTCTCGCTTTCTTTTGTTCCGGTTGCAACGAGGACATTCTCTCTCTTTCCAACTTTCGTTTTCTCACCTTTCTCTGCTCCAGTATTCGGTCCCTATTCACAAACAGCTCGAGTCTACGAGCCGCTTTCTTATTTTCTTCATCCTTCTTCGCCTCACTCGATTTGTTCAGTTTTAAGGCTTCAAGAGCAATGTTGACTTTTTCTTCACCCTCCTCGTCACTAATAATGTCCATTGAATTGAAATCATCTTCGTACTCCTCCCAACTATTTGTACGGTAGTGACAAATTGCTAGAGTGCTCTCCCCATCGTCTAACACAAAGCGCTTGTCATCAAAGGGTGAGAGGAGAGACTTGGTAACTTACCATGTTCAGTTCATGACTGCTGCTGGCTATTTTCACCCAGGTCCCCTTCTGAATGGATTTTGATGTTAGGGCAGATTTGTAGTCATCAAATAACAGTTGACGCTCTAGTGTTCTAATTGCGTTCATCTTAGATCGAAGTCCTACGAATTCCAAGATGGGGACACCTGCCATCTCGTCCATCATCTTTCCAAGAACCTGTTTGTTCAGTGTGGAGAAAAGAGGGTGGTCTGAGGGGTAATTAGAGGTAACAAAATGAACTCGGGTCTTGGAGCATGTCATCATATTTATCAGCCGTTTCAATTTGGCAGCAGAGGCTGTTGGTGTCCGTGAAGAGTAGTTTGGCACGGTTACCATACTTTGGTCGAACATACTCATAATGAAATTTGAACATGGCAAGTTTCGACAGCTCGAAAATAGAAAACCCAGAGTAACTTGGAAGATCACATGTCACGCTTCGAGCAAAAATGAACTCTGCTTTGGAGCATGTCATCATATATATCGGCCGTTTCAATTTGGTAGCAGAGGCTGTCGGTGTCCATGAAGAGTAGTTTTCTACTAGTAGTAGCTGTTGAAGAGTAGTTTCGACAGCTCTAAAATAGAAAACCCGGAGTAAGTTGGAAGATCACACGTCATGCTTCGAGCACGACGGTTAATTTGGACTAGGTTTTCACGTAAGATCTTAAAGGAGTCGGCATGGGGTTGGAAGGTGTATTTAATTGCTGACTTGGAGTTGGTACAAAGCTTAGCATTGAGACGTAGCTGCTTGTTCTCCAGTGTCTTGCCGAAAACCGAATTGTTCAGGAGTTTAAAATAATCCTTCGCGAAAGGTGCTGTTGATGTTTGGTTGTATTAAATTCAATAGTCCTTCATCCAAGGTTTATGATTGAAAGCTAGGACTCTTCGGATGTGACGAAGAACTAATCCATGTTGTTGGTAAAATTTAAAGTTAAGGTAATAATGACATATTTCTTCTTGTGCAGAAGATTCGAGACAAGTTTGGTGGTTGGTTTGATTTTATGGTCTAAGTCTTTTGCTAATTGCTTCGAGTAAGGAGATAAACTCTTCCCTGATCTTCAACTTCTCGGGTTCCAGGGGGTAATCATTATGTGTTTCAGTAAGTCTCGGGAGTACTCAAGATCTACTTCTAGTACGTAACCAACGTCTGAATCGTCGGGTACGGTGTCCACATCAAAGGTTCTAATTTCTTCTTTTGTAAGATAACGGAATCCTTCATAGGGAGGAGGTTCACACATAGCGAAACCATACAAGTTATTTATATCCAAGTCTATGATGGAAGGTGGAAGGTTGACTTGAATCGTAAGTGTCAGGGAGATATTTGTTATTGGCCTTGGCATACCTCTTTCCTATAAAGGAAACCCCACCACGTATACCGACGTGTGTAAATAATTCTAATTCTAAACCTGGAGCTAAAATGTAGTAGCATGGGTCCAACTTGTTATTTTCGAGGGAGAGTTTTCTAATCGCACACATCTACCAGCAGAAATACGTCTGTCATCTGGTAAATCTCGTGGTACGAACCAAACTTCTTAACCCTCATCTTCAGCCAGAGATTTAACGCTTTCACATACTCGTCCCCCAATAACTCTTCATCCTTCAGTACCAAGAAAAATTCTTGCCTCAAGGGTAGATCTTCTTTATCAAAAATAGCCATATCATTTACGTGTTCATAGGGGTAGACACCTTTTTGTGTTAGGAGTTTGATAGCTTTCTCCATAGTTGTTTCATTGGTAAACCATTTGGATCTTAAACCGGAAACCAACGCTGCCTCGAGGATTGGAAACTTGCTACCAGTGTTCTTGCGGTTACTGACCAGAGTGTCGAGCGACGCATTCAAGAAGTTGAGGCCGTCTATAAGGCGAAAACTTATTCCAACTGCCTCAACCTTGATTGTCATGGCCTGAAACTGCTCAGCATTCCGACTGATGACATCTACTTTCCCAGGAAAGGTGTATATCATTGGTACCAGAAGGTGCATATCATAACCCACAAGGTAATGTAAGACAATGGGGATAGTCCTCTGTTCTCGTGCGCTTAAATTACACTTTGAATGTACGGCTCCTCTGTACTTTCCACTCACGTGCCAGTGGTCCCTAACCTTCCGTTCTCCTTTTCCCCTCGGATTTTGGAAAAAGGGTTTAGCACAGTAATGGCACACAAACTCGAGGTTGAAGCTGGTCTGCTGGGCTGGAGAGAGGTTAAGGGGTTTTGCGTTGACTAATAGTGTTGTAATTTTCAGCCTCTTCCACCATACGTTCAAAAAATACTTTTACAGCATCTTCGCCGAGATAATATTCATGTTTAATGATCTCGCCATCTACTCCCATCACGACGTAACCAAAACTACAGGGTGCGTGCAGTTGAAGCTTGGTGGTTGAACTTATAGAAGGATTAGGCTATGCAGTTTGAATGGGACGAAGGAGACACTTAAAGTGGGCATAACACGGGGGAAGGGATTTTTACGGTTTAAGTGGTGAAAGTTGAAGTTTTCACCGGGTTTTTTCTTGAATTTTAACGATTGTGCAGGATTAAGTTTAATGCACTCTTTGCGATGAGAGATAAGCAACCAGTCCTTTCCAAACCCAGCGAAGCAGTTGTGGCAATAGAATTTTGCGTGAGATCCTGAACCTTGGTGACGAAAAATTTTTGCAATATTGGTAGTGGGTGCTCAGGACATCCTCATCTTCCTCTGTGTTTAACAGGAGAAGACTGATGGGCTATCCTTCAAAGGTTTTGGTTACTCTAAGTGGATATTAACCCTCTTTGTCTCTGTATTCGTTGACGGAAAGGGTGTTTGTTTTTTCGACTTTATCAATTTGACTTAGCTTCACCGGATAGAATAGCTTGCTGGGTGTCAAGAATGTCTTTAAATTCCAGGTAATCTTCGGGGTTAGTGCTGTTTAAGTCCAAACCTGTACTGTGTGCAAGAAGCATTTACGGTCATTTAAATTTTGTACGTTGACCACTGCACTGGACTTATTTCGGAGAGCACGAGGGAGAGGAATATAGGACGAAGCACCCAATGTACGATACTTTGCAACCTTATCAGAAGATTATTGATGCGGGAAATCACCCAACCACTCCCCCGCTCAGCAAATGCATCGATATATTCCTGAATCTTGACAAAAGCTTCATCGAGCAGGGTGGGGATGTCACCGAGGTTGTATACTTCGGAGTATCATGACCAGAAATACCCCGGAATCGTAGTTGTGTCCCTGACAAACTCCATATCCAGTCAGATCTGAGCCTTGCAATTGATCTGCTCGTCTAAGCAGATGGTTAGTAACGTCTGCAGGGCCAAACTGGCAGCAGGAACTGCAGCGGATCCACAGCAACGATTTCTTCAGCCAGACATTTTATACAGGCGGTGATCGAACCCTTCCGTACACAAAAAAATAAGTAGGACAAACCCGAGGATTCGAACTGGAATCATCAAAGAAACTGGAAGTAGTAAATATTAGTTTTAAACAAAAAAATACGGCAAGCCAAGTTTCGTGAACAGGTAAAAATGACATGTAGGGTCAAGAAAAAAAATAGGTAGGACAAACCCGAGGATTCGAACTGGCATCATCAAAGAAACTAAAAACTAGTTGATGACAAGTGAGCAGCAATTATGACATGTGTTGTCTCCAACGATGGTCGGTTTCAGCCCGAACCAACCCCGGACCCGACCCTTCTATTCAGAGCCACGACCTCTGCCCCGACCACCCACCAGAGTGGCTGCAGGTGCCGCAGGCGCCCCGGGGCGGCTACAACGCTCTGGCGGGGAACGGGGCGAAAATAGCCAGCACCAGTGAACACGGCAAAAGTTACCAAGTCTCTCCTCTAAAGGCCCATTCTGACCTAATCCGGTTACGTTAAGTTACGTTTTTAAGTCCGGTACCGACGGAAGTGACATCATAAAAATAGCCTAGGGGCTTGAACTTACGGCCGCCGGAGTGCTGCCGTTCATGTCTGGCTTGGCTTGACTTTGGCCTCTCCGTTCCGGCAGTGAGCTAACGGCCAGCCAATCAGATTACAAGTCGCCGAACTACGTCACAGCAACATGGCGCCGAATCTGTTCGCTCGTTATGAGCCGATCTTTATAGAAGCACGAGTTCCTCTGGTTTTACTGGATCAAGAGAAAAAGTCTATAAAGACACGGGGGAGGGGGTGGGAGAAGAGATAACCCTAATTCGTCGAAGGAAATCGCTAAGTAATTGTCTGGTAAGCTAAAATCCACGTTTGGAAATAAGTCCCAAGTCTCGAGGCGGGTGTTTGAATGCTGTTTCGATGTGATGATACATGCGGGGTTTCGTTTTGAGGCGTGTACGAGCGTGTGGTTTGAGCTTGAATGAGCCGCTGCGTTTGCACGTAAAAATAAAAATTGAATCGTAGTTGAATGTACGCAAGTTTGAGCGGTTGCTTCTACGAATTATCTTTCATTTTCTAATCGTTAGTGCTATGGATTTGTGTTGTTTGGTTTGCTACGGGATTGTCTATCTCCTTCGGCAGGCCGTATGTAGTGAAAACAACGATAGCTTCCCAACATGCATATGATTGGCTGAGCTCTATCGGCCGGCCGGTTGTAGTGAGAACGCGTGCCGGTGCCAGTCGTTGTTGTTGACCGTGTCGGAGGTTGTAACGTAACCGGATTCGGTCAGAATGGGCCTTTACCCTTTGATGACAAGCGCTTTGTGTTAGATGATGGGGAGAGCACACTAGCAATTGGTCACTACCATACGAATAGTTGGGAGGAGTACGAGGATGATTTCGATTCAAATGTGGACATTATTAGTGACGAGGGTGAAGAAAAAGTCAACATTGCTCTCGAAGCCTTAAAACTGAACAAATCGAGTGAGGCGAAGAAGGATGAAGAAAATAAGAAAGCGGCTCGTAGACTCGATATGTTGTTGAATAGGAACCGAATACTGGAGGATAGAAAGATGAGAAAGCGAAAGTTGGAAAGAGAGAATGTCCTCATTGCAACCGGAACAAAAGAAAGCGAGACTGGAGAAAGATGCAGCTAACAAGAGAAAAGTGTGCTCGGAAGAGACAGAAGCGCAGCGAGTAGAAAGGTTACGAAAAGATGCTGCACGTACTAGAAAAGCTCGTTCGAACGAAACAGACGCACAATGCAAAGAACGATTAACAAGATAAGCTGCTGCGGAAAAAATAAAGAGGCAGAACGAGACAGAAGAAGAAAAAATAGCAAGACTAGAAAAAAGACGAACTAACAAAAAAAAAGTGACATGTCCATCTGTAGCTGCAAAGAGAGCTCTGTCAGAGAAAAAAAAAAGCAGACCGCTTTTAGTATTTTACAGAATAAACTGTCCTTAACAGTGACTGATTAGAATAGATGGGTATTTGATAGTGGGGTAGATTTTTAGCTACGAACATTACAAAACAGGACATAATATTGATGAATTAAAAAAATGTTTTGTTTGCTTTCTTTGTTATGTATTGTTTTACGAATGTTTGTAGAAATAAAATGTTTTTCATTTTGACTGATGTATTTAAAGGTTATCATGGATTGATAACAATAGCACATGGATGTTGTTGACCGGCCGAAGACGATGACAATTCTAGTCATAGTTCTTTCAGCGATGTAATTGACAATACTTGTTTTAACAGCAAACAAGTCATCATTGTGGGTTGACAGAAAAGAGTGGCTTTCATTACTAAATACAATACCACCTCACTGAACTGCACAACTAGACAAATGATGGTTTACAGAAAGTAAGTAGGTCGACAAAATTCTTCCCTTTTCAATATCTACATAGCATCATCAATGCTGACTTTATATCTGTAAAAGTTGCTAGGTCCCCATCATCTACCTGTCTGTGGTACATACGTTCCATATCACACCTCTGCTTCCCTCTTGATCAGTGTCAGTCCATAATCTCATTTACCTACTACTTACGTGCTACGAACATCTACCTTAATTATGCTTTTAATAATTAAAAGCCTTTTTTCAGCTTAGCCCCAAACAAGTTGTTACAGAATCTCCAAAAGGTGTCTCATCTACTGAAATTCGGCAATAAAAGCATTATTATTGTAAAAATTACTCTTTTTATTCTTTGGTAAAATATATTGCTTCACCCCACCTTAAGAGTATTACGTCACGCTATTTGTGTGCACATAAATAATTGGGAGGTACCTAGACATCCGAAGAGTTTGTAACAACTGCAAAAACCATGAATTAAAAAAAGGTTTCGTATACTTCAGCGTAACACAAACCATTCCACGGTATGGAAATCGTACAGGCACTAAGCACAATTACAAAACCCTCAACAAAAAATAGCTGTGTTCCATCAATTTTTCCTCTGCTAATTTAGCAGATTTATTATCAGACTTAGTATTTTAAAACTGGCTGTATTTTTTTTTTCATTTTCTGCTCTTGATATTACTACTGAAGCAACAAAAATGATCGGTGTAAACTATGAAAAAATGTTTTGGCGAATAATTTTCATTGTTTTTTGTTGTTTTACAGTCTGTTCAACCGGCCAGTCGTCTGCCTGCACTGGCCCTACTGGGTGCCAGGCAAGTACATGCGCACTAAGTGGCAGTAGCCCCGTTTGTACTTGCAAACCAACTGGCTCGTGTGCGCAGGATGGCACGGCTGCTTGCAAATCTCTATCTCAAGTTGGCGGTAAGTTAAATAAATTTATGTAACTAAATCTAAATGATGCCCGTGTTTTACGGTTGGTAAACCTTGTGGACCTAAGGTGGTGGAACTCTAAAAGCTGTTGTCTCATAAATTCAGCAGTAAAGCAGTAATGTATTGTATAAATTCTGCTTGCTTCTTTGGTAGTAACATTTATTGCTTCACCTCGCCCTTTTCACCGTGATGTATTCCACCACCTTTTAAACAAATATTATTCATCATCGTAAAGGTAATACTGCGTAGTGTCGCTTCCACTAAAATTCGGCAGTACGAGCATAGAAGTAAAAATTCTCGAAGAAAAATTAACAACGCAGTTTCAGTCGGGAAACTCTCAAAAATAACTGGGAGGTACCTTGACGTACATGTGTGAACGTCTTATAGACGTGTCTAAACGTTTTCTGCAAGTGTAAATTCTCTTCTTTAATTTTTCTTAGGTTGTAAAATATTTTGTTTCGTCCCACCCTTACCCTAGGAGTATTACGTAAAAACTAGATGAAAACACGTCAAAAATGACGGGTCATAGTGTTAGTGAATTGAATACGACCGAAAATTCGCTACTGAATAGCGAAATTGAAACGGGTTTAAGTAAAGGGACCGATCATTATTTATGGCCCGGGGGTTAGGGGCGGAGGAAATAAATGTGACAACCAAATTATCGATAACCCCACACCTTTCAAGACCCAGAAAAATCTTGGGGGGGGGGGGGGGGGGGGGGGGGGGGGGGGGGGGGGGGGGGGG
>JAHWFP010079632.1:0-11705 GCA_023313725.1 Lithobius niger
GACTCGCCTTTTACATTCTCGCAGCGAGAAGCTAGAAATTACCTGAAATTCCAACATGGCGGCGGTTTTAGCTCTTCCGGCTCGCAATGAAACGAGTCAATTATTGAGTTTAGAAGAGATTGGGACAACTGTTTCGTCAGGAGGAATTCTTTATCTTACTGTCAACGAATTGTAAGACTGCAAGCATTTACTCAAACGATGTCGGGTATAGCTTACCTAGGAAGCGTTGTTACCATGGGAACGACACCTTTGCCATCGCGATTAAATTTCAGCTGCGAGAATGCAAAGGCAAGTTTGCGTAAACGCGCCCTTATTGTTCTCAACACTCTGGCATCAGGCAACCGATACTTCTGCAATCCGATAATGGAAGCGATCGACGGACGCATGCCATCCTTAAGTTACCTTGACGGGTTGCCAGCTAGTCGTTAGAAATTCACACAAGGCCGACCAATACTGAAATCCACCACCATCGCGGAGGGAGCACTGTAAATTAGCCGCGCCGCTTGTTTGCGGGGGAGGACGGGCATCTGTAAAAGTGCTCTTTAAGCGTTGAGCTAATTTTCCAGCGGCTCTCAGCCCTCCTAATCGGATAAACTAACTGCTGCACCACCGAACTAACTGCAAAAAGGAATAGACGACACAAACAACGACCCCAAAAAACCCAGCATTTTTTTTGCTTTCCTTTTTATTTCCCCCCCCCCCCCCCCCTTCAGCTTGCTTGAGAGGGTGATGGTGTGGATTACGATTGGCGTTAACGAACGGACATTTGGCCTTTTCGTCGCAAGAAAGTAAAGCGTCTTTGACGACAGCCATATACTGCAGCTTGCACTTATGGCCCCACCGTTCGTCAAACCGTAATTCAATCTTGGTTGCCGTAATGGCTGCGGGCAAAATGATGGTGGCATTGGTAAGGCATGACGTGGGAGGTATAGTGGCCAATCGAAATCCCCTTATCCTCCAGCTTATTTCGGAAGTGGGCGTTGTTGTTGAGTTGGAAACAGGTAACGAGGAGACATTGCCACCAAACCTTTGATACAAATAAGTTAACGGAAAGAAAACAAGTTACAAATAACGCGTGTTTTTATTGATTTGGTGTCACCTTCAACCCAACTTTCCAAGGTTGAAAAATGTGATGTTGGATGGGAAATTGAATTAAGGCAATCCTATTTGCGATTCCGCTCCTGGTTGCAATGTAAATACCATGAGCTGATGAACGGGGGAAATTCAAAACTTTGAATGTTTTTCAGTCAATTTGATGCCAAACATTTATTTTATTCAGTAGGTTGACTGTTTGTCGACCTTCCATTGGCGCGCAGAGAAACAACATGGAAAGAAGACGAAACAAAATGCTACAAGATCCTACAATCCCATTTTCAATCAATGTTTGTCAAGAAAAGTTTTCGCTCTTGACTGCGAGGAAAACCACCAGTTCATCAAAACAGGACATATAAATTTAATTTTCGACTAATATTTTCCCGTCTTGGTCACAATAAAAACGTTAAAAACACAAAATTCAAAAGCCCAACATCAGTTCGTTGGTCAACAAGGACCCGCCCCTTTAAAAAGTTTAAAAACACATCACGTCGCGTAATAACAAGCCACACCACATTCTAAAGTCACGTGCTACGAACGAACCAATCGGAACTCATGATGAGAGCTGCGTGGTTGAGAAGTTAACGATCGCTTGAACCACGTGTCACCAAAAAATACTAATTTCAAATAAATTTTGAAGATTTTCACGAACTGATGCTGGGCTTTTAAATTTTGTGTTTTTAACATTTTTATTGTGATAAGACGGGAAAATTCCGCCGTAAATTAAATATGTATGTCCTGTTTTGATGAACTTGTGGTTTTCCTCGCTGTCAGTATTGAAAATTTGTCGTGTTAAAACCTCCACAACTACATACTGACTAAAGTTCAATGTTTGACGTTATCAATTCCAGTGTTCCTCGTTTTACAGCGTTTAGGTACCATTCCGATTGAATTCGATTTATTGAACTCATAATTGTCATTTTATTACCTCAGTTGATTTTTTTGTTGGTGACGTCATCAAAATTTATTTGAAATTGCCTTTTTTTTTTTTTTGGTGAAACTTGGTTCAAGCGGTCGTAACTTCTCAACCACGCAGCTTTGGTCGTGAGATACGATTGTTCCTTCGCAGCACGTGACCCTTGAGTGCGGTGTGGCCTGTTATTGCGTGACGTCATCTCTTGGGAACGTGCGGTTAGGCTTTTAGCCTCAGGCCTGAAAGGTTAACCAATAGCGAACGAGCGACGGAAAACATCCAACGACGAACAACTAACAGATTTAGCGAGGACTCGAGGACTAGGAAACTAAGCAAGAAGAAAGGACATCCCTTTTTCGACTTTTTCTTTTTTTTTAATATGTGATTGGGGGGGTCGTAAATGCCTCTGGTTATGTTAAAAAAAAAACCAGTTAAAAAAGTCAACGCCTTTCAACAGTGAATCCCGCATCAAAAAGCAGTTTAGCTTCGTATAGCTTTTCGGAAGTTGGTGAAGCAGAAATATCGTGAGTTGGTGGAAATGGTTGTGGCTTTGGCCGTCCCTCTCGGTGTCAGAGACCCGCATGGTCGGCTTACGTTGAGACCAACATTTACGTCAGGAGCGGAAGGAGAGGAAGTGAAATACGACCGTTTCACGACAAGAACTGCAATTGAAGAGCGAACGTCTAAAGCAGAAAGAAGTTGGACAAGAAACAGATTTAGTAAAGTCCTTCAGTGACGTTAACAAGTGGCCTCGGATTCGTAGTTTCCATTGATTTATCTGAATGGCTGAAAGAACAGCTAGAAAGGTCATCGAAGGACCTTTTTTTCCCACAAATTACATTAAACTCTTTTATTTCGGAACTAAGGATAGGCCTACAAAGAGAAATCGTATTTGAAAGTCTTAAATATTAATACAGGGACAGACACACACGCACGCACGTGACGTCATTGCCCCTTGTCACGTGACCCGTCCCCGTCTGATGTCATTACCCCCACGTGATGTGAGCCTTTGTGACGCCATTACCCCTCCCACGTGACGTCATTGCCACCTCGTCCTGAGATAGGAAGTGACTACAGCCCACTTCATGTGAACACCTCCGCCTCTTACCCCCTCGACACGTGAGTGGTAGTGTCATCATTACCCTCATGACCTCAAGATGTAAGCTGCATCATTGTGTAACCCCCCCCCCCCCAAAAAAAAAACAGGATGTGTAAATTCTACCAAATTATATGTAAATTCTGCGTAATGGTTTTTTTTGTGGTGAACCCCTTCCAAACTCAATCCCCCTACAAAATGTCGCCCCACTGGTCGACCCTCTTCTCTCCAGTTCAGACAAAAATACTGGGCTTTCCTCCTCAAAATGTGACCCAACGTGGACTGGCAGTGATGTCATCCCTCACGTGTACTCGCCTCGTTCTAGAAGTTGAACAAATTATACCGCGTAGGTGATGGTGCTGACTGTGGTTTGTAAATTCTACCAAATCACGTGTGATCCTACGTGACGCCCCCTATGATGTCATTACCCTCACTCACGTGACCCCTCCGTACGTGTCGCTGATGCTGCCACTCCACGTGACCGGAAGTGACGTCCTCGCACCAACCCACGGGCTGGCCCCCTACCCACTGGGATCTGCAAATTCTGCCAAGATGAATGTAAATTCTACGTGATGTTTGACCTCCACGGTCGACGACCCTCCCCCCATGTGAACTAACCCCATGGAACCTCCCCTTCTACCTCCGTAACGTTGTCTCCGATTTGCAAATTCTACAAAATTATATGTAAATTCTACATGCTAGCGTTGAGATCGTGGTGCGTAAAGTGTGACCCCCCCCCCCCCCCATCTCCGTCGCTTTGTGATATCATTACCTCTACTTTCTGGCCCCCACATCCCTCATCTCACACCACGATATCCATCCCACGCGAGGTCGATTCCCCCATCGGGATGGGTAAATTCTTTCAAATTGTACATAAATTCTATGTGATGTTTGGTGACCCCACAGACAACCTCACCACCTCACGGACTGCCCTCCCTCCATGGGATTCCTCTCTTCCCCAACCTGTGGCCACAACTTCCCCACTCTGGGTGCATAAATTCGTCCAAATTGCACGTAGATTCTATACAAAGTTTGGTGGCCCCATTCGCGACCCCTGGAGATGTGTAAATTCTACCAAATTATAAGTTGAATTTTTAGTGACCCAGCAGGATATCTCCCCTATCGAATGTTCAAATTGTACGACATGTTGTTGAATAAGGTGTGTGACTTCTACCAATTATACGTAAATTGTACACTGTTCCGACTCCGTATCTGTTGAAACCCCCTCCCCCTCCACTTTACTTCACCCTGCATGACACTACAACCCACTCGTACGTGGGGTAATAGTGACACCTGGGGAGGGGTTATGTAGATTGGAGTGATGACATCGTAGGGGTGTCACGTAGGATTCATACATAATTTGTTTTCTTAATGTTCTTGGGCTTTTCAACCTCCTCCTCCCCCCCCCCCCCCACACTTTCTCACCCACCAAGTCGGGGTACGTAAGTTCAATTGTGTAAATTCTACGTGACCTCGATGAATGGGGACTGTAAATTCTACCAAATGCTACATAAATTCTACGTGATGTGCCGGAAAAAAGTTACACTTTAAAAAACTAGGGTAGCCCCCAGTATATTGCCGGTTTTTAGAGCATTGTTGTGATTTCACATTTGCATTAAAATGCTATGATTTCCCATTAGCAGTCGTCCAAGATTTCATTAGATTTAGTTAAATCAAGGGTTAAGAGACAAAGAGGCCTAGATCCCGTTTGCATGAAAATATTGTGACGTCATCAGTACTGTGCCTCTGTGTTGAAAACACAGATCGAATAATTACTTGTACGGTACAGATAATTCCGTCATTGCTTATACAGACAATAACGTTTGAAAGAGATACAAACAAACAAAAGAAATAAGAATTAAGAGTGGAAATCTCGTTAATCTGGCGACACACACATACAAACTAGCAAATATTTATGATCTTAGTTATAGTATAGATTTATTGATAGGGTTCTCAACCACAGGTTCGGTTTCGTTGTGTATACCATACTTTCATTTTCACTTATAATTTCTCTCTTCTCTCACTCCGTAAGATTTTCCATAATTTCCTCTTCGTAAGCATCTCCTTCCCCAGCGATGAATGGCACAAGAGTCTCTCTCAGTCTGTTTCATCAGCTCGTTCAGGTCATCAACATATGCTTCATTAAACTCTGCTTCGTCTGTTCCTGCTTCGTCCGACCCCGATTCGCCGTAATCTACTTCGTCAGACTCTGCTTCGTTAGTCACAACGGACTCTTTCGGGAGGCCTGAACTACTTTTCTCCTTCTTCATGTCCTCCCAAATCGGCTTGATAAATACCATGTACTTGTAAACACGATTCGATTATTGCTGTCCAGGGTGGGGGAATGGGGATCGTCGTTGTGCTGTATAGGGTTACTGTCTTTCAGTATCGACATGAATGAAGCTAAGACGTCGAGTTCGAACCTTTCGTTTTCTGAGTCCTTTTGTGTGAATAAACTTCATAGTTGACTCCGTCCTCGGTGCTGCTTTCCTGCCTTCACCACGTCATTCTTGAGCATTTAACGGTTTCTGCTGCGATCATACGGTCTCCCGTTGCCGCAATCCGAATACGTAATCGTTGTCTTTCGGTAAGTTGAAAAATGTATGCAAATAATGTACTTTGAAGTCACGCCCAGTGTTCGTCCCTTTAAAAGTGCTACTGAAGACCGAACCGAAACCAGAGAAGGAAGTTTGAGAGGGGTCGAAACTTGCCTCCTACCCGATGTTGTTGGCGTATAGATAGATAGTCTACAAAAAAACGCCCCCGACAAAACGCTTCCCGGAAAAAAAACGCCCCCAGAAAAAAACTAATTTTAAACGCTAAAAATGAGTTGTACATGGAGAGTTTAGTAAATAGGCAAAGACACTTTATTTATGCATTAGGTGATCTGGTGCAAACTAATGTTGGTACAGATGAGCGTCTTAAATCTGAGGTGAAGCTACGATGACGAACACTGGGGTATTTTCCCCTTCATGGTGGTTTTTTTCCTAGGGTCGTTTTGTCGGGGGCGTTTTTTTCCGGATACCCGTATAATTTAATTTAATAGTAACATTTGTCGTCATTATACATATAGTGTATGGTGACGATACGTATTCTCCTTTTTATAAGGTTATCAACAACAGGAATAAAAGAAAAATATAAACAAGCAACATACTTAAGCAACAAGTGGGGGGGGGGGTCGTATCCTTCGCCCAACAACACAAAAACCTCGCCAACTGTTAACAACAAGCAATCAAAAAATAACTATGAACTGGTACAAGTACGTTCAGGAAAAAAATTCCAGAAATCTTATTCAGCAAATCCAAATTTCAGGTTTTCAGTAACATTTTTATCAAGATTAATTTTAAAAGTATTCACATAAAGTGAAGCCACCACGTCTTGAGGCAAACTGTTCCAGTGTGAAACACAGCGATGAGCAAATGAATTCCCGGTGGCATCATAATGCGGTAAAGCTAACTTGAAGTTTATTTCATCCTCGGGTTCCTCGTCATCAACAAACTTTAAGTGTAGAACGGGCCTGTTACTGAAGAGGGTTCTGAGCTAACGGTATAGAGCAGTGACATTTACCGCCATATTGGCACCAGTATGGGTTTTGGAGGGCATAACTACAAGGTGCACTACATAAAAATGGAGGGAAAAACAACGGAAGAGCGGATTTCTTAGGCTTAAAATAACGTTGTTTTCTCCAACAACAAAAATCGCGCGTTTTAGGTCTAAGAAATCACTCTTCACAGCAACGGCTTCAGTATGACGCCCTTCTGTTTCTCTCTGCAGTGCCCCTTGCAGCTAACCCATTAAGGCTCCAGCATAGAGTTATATACAATAATACTACGTCGTGTCACTGCCCTATAAGAGCCTGGGAATACTAATGCTGCGCGAATTTTGTGTCTTTATTACCGGCTACGAAACTCCAGCGTATTCATTCTACTGTGCTTTTTCTTCTATCTCCCGAGGACCATGGGTTGCGCTTTGTTCGTGTTCGTCATCTGTATCATCGTCATTCTCCTCTTTGTATTTCTTCCTCGGGTTCCTCATCATCAACAAACCAAGAAAAACAAACCTTCCAAACGATATTCCTATCAATTGTCTCGATGCTTCACAACAAACACGGACACATTACTTATTTACGTACCGTTAATCAATCTCTTGCTAAAATTCCATTTTAAAATGAGGTTTCTAGAGATTTTCTGATGCGTGTTGGAAAGCACGTTTCTAGCATCCCATGCTTAGGGCGCGTCTATGCAAGGACAATTTTCTCGCTTACTAGCTTTTACTTGGTCAATACTAAATCTGCTGGCTGCTTCTCGCCTTTGTCGGAGAATGCGGCTTTCAAGTTGTCTATACGTAGTAACCATGGATGGCAACAACGCGGACGCAAATTTTCTCCTCGTGCCTCGTGACACGACGTACGATGCTTGCAACATGACAGCGTCGATCTATGACAACAAGAAAACAATTTTTACTGCAGTACACGACGACGGACAGATTACTTTATACCGGCATTCGAAGGTTTGTCTTCGAATCGATAACTCCGAAATGGACGCCATATTGGATTTTGAATTCTCGCTGCGAGTAGCTATTTATTCTACCGTCGTTTGATCACGCTAGAAGCTGTTTTTTCAGCGAGAATACAAATTTTGGAAATAGCGTGAAATGGCAACAATGTTGTAGCAATGTTTAAAATGACTGTTGAACTTTGTTCTTTGTCCGTGTTGTTATTTATAATACATTTAATTTGTTGTCTATTACCGCAATCATTTAATAGATACGGGAAATTAATCGTAAATAAATAACGGTTGCCTAGCAAATAGCTTTCGGCGAGCGAGAAGGTCTCGTTGCGTAAACGAGCCCTTATTTACAATTGGGCGCGCCCAGATGTTTGATCTGCTTTCGCACGTTAATCGTGACGTGTCATCTTTTCCGGTTCGTGACGACACAATTTTAGCTTTCATGCTGTCACGTGACCACCTTATCGTTTGGTATTAATGTTTTTTTTTTATTTATCGGTCGTGCAACGCTAAACGGTGAAGAAGCGAGCGGAAGTGACGTTCGCTAAATTTGGCGAAACTTTCGGGTGGCAAGATGCGCGGACTGAGAACTGCGCGTGGCGGTTTTAGAGTAAGAAGGAATGCAACTTTAAGTATAAGTTAAACCCAACATAACAGCAAGCATTGTGAAACGAAACCACCTTATTAAATGACGTCAATGCAATTCTATATGTTTATATGTTACATTTGTTGCTGACTGGTAATGCGTATTCTGCTTTCGTTGCTGCGTGCAATTTTTTTTGTGTGTGCTTTTTCTTGCTTGGTATTTCAAACCAGAGCCTGTGTCATCTATCTGCTGCACGTTTCCCACGTTTTCAGAGAACGTATATTTTACGAGTCTCTATACAGGGGCCGTATATTATTAGCACGGCCGGCACGTTTGTTCGAAAAAGGACAGGGAGCAGCAGGAGTTTAAATTGAGTGTTTTATTGAGAGCGGTAATCCCTTCTGGGATTTCCTGCCCAGTAGTAGACGACGAGAATGACAATTTAGCTGGAGAAATCCAAGCGGGAAAGCCAGTATCTTTGACACGCCACAATAGCAGCAGGAGTCATAGAGGCTAACTTGCTTTGCTTTCGCCTTTTTAAGAAGCACGAACCCAGACTGGGTTATCTGCCTCACGACGATGAGAGGGACAATTTAGCAGGAGAAATCCAAGGGGTAAATCCATAATCTATGACATGCCACAATTGACATGAGCACGAGGCACCGCAACGCCCTTCTCCTCCCAATGTCAGAATGCGATAGTGCTACAACATGTAACAGTGGTGCAACAAGGAGGCCAGGCGTAAAAGCTCGCATTAGAGTTCATTTGAACAAGGTGCAACGGGAAAATAACATTGTCGTTGCATCCTGTTCGAGTTAACTTTATCATGCGGACTTGGGGGGGGGGGGGTATAATAGTTTGCAAATTGTTTGCCCCGATTACTACAACTGACTGCTACACTGAATAATCAAGTACAATAATTGGAGCTGACACACACTAAATATAGACATGCTAGTGTGTTGTCTAATAGACATGGGACGGAGCATGGACTTAACACGTGTTTCTGATGGTCCTTTATTTTTTAACAAATAAAATTGGGCGGAAAATGGCCATACAATAAACGAGACGGTACCAATGACAATAAAAAAACAGCGAAGAAAGCCAACAAATTAACTATAAACAGCAAAAGGCCTCACCATTTAGGAAAAAAAAACACGAGCTCGTATCCACACGGAATTCAAATCTGTGAAGGCACACACACAAAATAAAACGGATTAGAGTATCCGTATCGAAACGAACTATAATTTGAACTCCAGTTTAAGGGAACAAAACAAGACATTCACACTCACAGACATGGCCCATTTCGAACATAGATTTCAAGCAAACTATACAAGGAAATAAAACAAAACAAAACAAATCCCCAAAATAATAAAACGCCTGCATAATTATACACAAATTGAACACGCCTACACGCACAAACTCGCAGGCCTGGCCCATTTCAAATACAAATTGAGTTCACTTTGTGATATTACCACGTTATAAAATCAATCCTTATTCCCTAGAATTGGACAAAACAAATGCCCGTTTAACAAACTGCCCTTTGTACATTACAAATGCTCACAAACACAGACTAAACATAGCCCAAATAACATAACGCCTGTTTAGTACACAAATTAACCACACCCACACACATACAGACATGGCCCAATTCACCCACAGATAGCGTTCACCTTTCCATATTACTAAGGAATAAAAACAATCCTTGTCCCCTGGAATTGGAGCTCAAATTACAGTTCGTTTTGTTCGAGTGAACTCTAATCCTTTTTAATTTGTGTGCCTTCCCAGTTGTGAGTTCCATGGGGATGTGAGCTCTAATGCTTTTTTTCCGTAAACAGTAAAACCATTTTTTTTATCAGTTAATATCTTTTGCATTTACTGAAAAGAGTGAACGTTGTATGTCTGTTGTCTTTCCGTACCAGTAAATTAGTTACCAGCCACACTCGCACAGTACAAAAGTCACCGAAAGCTGCGCCCCGGTGGAATTTTAAGCTTTATTACATTGCAAGCCACGCATGTCATTAACATTTCGGCTAGTATTTGTGGTGTTCGGCTCTGACGATCGTTATTGAAAGTTAAACTTTCGAGTCAGAGCGGAGGAATATGGGTAAGTAATCCCCTAAATGTTCGTTTGGCGCGCAATTAGGCTAATTTTGCCGCAAGAACATTGGAGAAACGAGGCGTGCGGTGCGTCATTTGCCGTTGATATTGATCGCATTACGCTTTGTAATGTCGTGTTTCCAAACTAATCCGCCTGACACTTGTTTCGCTTTGTCGTTGCTATCTTTTCTTTTCCCACCATTCATTGGGGCTGGCGTCGCCCTCTGCCGGCCAAGCGTTGAAATAACGCATTTGTTGGCTGTTGCATGGCGCTCCAGCTTCCCGACGCGTTTGTCATCTTGGCGCCAAAGATGCCATTGCTCCCACCCCCCTAGCAACCAAGGCCACGTTGGCTGTCGTCAGGTATACAGCTCGCGCCAAGCTCCCCTGCCAAGACGCAGCGAAGATTGCAGACCTTTTTTTATTTTTGTTTATTTTTTTATTTTTTTTTTCATATTTCCAAATCGCAGCCGCATTATTATCGTCATTATCATCTTTGTCGGCGTTGGCGGTTGTTGTTGTGTTGCTTAAATCCGATCAAGTTGCTGATGAACGCCACCAGAGGGGGGTCCGGTCGTTAGCAACTGGGGTCTCGGCTGTATTATGTCACAAGAATGCGATTAAATGGAGGAAAATGGCGTTTACAGAGCTATCGCCATCTCATCACAGAGGAGCTTAAATCCTGATGGGACTGACAAGCCAAAGCCAAAGGGAAACAAAACAATGAAAGGTTACGAGTCGTTGCTTTATTTTTAAAGGGAAATCCGTGCACGTTTATTTGCACAAAAGAAAGGCTCATCGACGTGAAACGTATGGAATGACCATGATCTTTATCTCAGCTTGCAGTCCTAACTTCAACTGAGATAACATCACGTCGGATTCATCTCAGTGTGCCTTGCCAGCTTATTAGTGTCAAACTTTGTCACTGGCCCAAAGATTTGGGAAAAGGATGAATCCATAAGATTTTAATCATAGGGGAAGAATGTAGTTTAATCCTTTTTTTTTTGTATTGTAGTGACAGGAGCGGCATAAATGAGATCCTGGTGGGATCGACGGAGTGTCGAAGATAATATAAGCTTGTTTCATCTCTCGTTATGGGTCGCGACCTCATGCGGCTAATTGTGGACTGACTGATCGTAACTATTTTCTGAGATAAGCCAGGTTAAAAATACGATGCATGGGTTTTAACCTAATAAGTAGGTTCGAAAATATATCGCTCGTGCTACGATCAGTTCAGGAATGCAGCAATTCAGCGTGTAACGGCATTGGAAGAGTTTGAAGCGAGAAAGAAGATTACTTCTTCAACAAGCCAATGGAGGAGAATAAACGCACCAATAATGTGCCGACAGGGTTCGCCGCATGCAGGATGATTGTTTCCTTGGCTTCGCATCTTTTCAGTGTGTTCGTTCTAGT
>JAHWFP010079633.1:0-15211 GCA_023313725.1 Lithobius niger
CTTCATCATCCTGTTAAACCTCAAGAAGATAAATGTGAGAAACCAATGGGTTAGGGTGAACCCCCGTTTCGCCAAATCCCGTTTCCCCAAAACGAATTTGACAAAATTTTACGTAAACGAAATTTAATACCTTATTTCTATGTAATGGGGCTTTAAAAGGCAAACATTTAACAGAGACAAGCAGTGGTAGAATAAGATCAATTGATTTATTAGCGTTTTGAAAACTGGCAATACAGACGGAAAAATGTGTACTTTAAATATTGTTTAGAATGCTTGGTCGTCACTACGTCAGTGTCAAGGTTCTCTTTTAAGAATAGTTAGCTATACACGTGGTGGTTACCATTTCCAAAACGGGAATTCCCGTTTTGCAGAATCCTGTTTTACAGAATCAAAATAGTCTTCAAAAATTTAAATGGCAGAAGTTAAAGAGGCATGCCGAATTACAAGTGATTTGTGATTAATTTCGGTTTATGATGTTATGTGTTTAGCCGCAGCAAGCGCGACAGCGCGAGCGAGGCACGTAATTTGAAACAAATTATTTTGGAAAACGGGTGCTTGTCTATAAATGTCTGGCCATTATCATGTTATAAATGTTCGTGTTTAAATGTTTTAAATGTTTTGTGTGCCTAAAATTTCGTGAACAGTATTTGGCGAAACGGGATTGGCCCCTGAGGCAAAAGCTGTTAATCTACTTTCTTTTTGGCGAAATGGGATTTGGCGAAACGGGACGTAACCGGGGTTATATATAGGTTTTAGAGTTTCGGACTGGATGTGAACCACCTATATGAACACGTTAGAAACAGAACTGCTAGTTTATTTAATCACACATGTGTTCATTTGTAATTTTCTGTTCACTTCGTGCTTTGGTAAAATTTACTTCGCACACTGAGCCTAGTCTGACTTACCTGTATAGGCTTAGTAAATATACGTTGAGAAAAATATAGACCTGGGCACTGAAATGCAGGCTAATCTCATGAATCTAGGGCGCCCGCAGAAAAGAAAAAAAAATGGGGGGGGGGGAGGGGGGGGGCTCCCTTCCCTTTTTTGGGGGCCTATTTCTTTTAGGGGGGGGGGTTCGTTTTTTTTAGACGTGCCATATATACTTTACAGTATTACGGATCCTTTGTTTATTGTGTGCACAGCGTATCTTGAGTCTTGCAGTATTTTACGAGCGACTACGTCTTCCTGGAGGAAGCGGCTTTTATCGACGGCCGCCATTGTTTTTGTAACCATCTTGGATATCAACAAGGCACTCTGCTACTAAAAACATACAATCGATTATATGTGTTCGGTCTGGGGCGAACTCAAGATAGGCCTCGGACACTATTAAAGGGTTTTGCTTTTCTTTTATAGATTTTCTTCATGATTCTGTGTACCAAAAGGGCAAGGGGAGAGGAAGGGGTGAATTCAGCCCCAAAAACCCCAATGTAGGGGTTCCCTTGTGTGGTGCCATCCAGTCGAGGGGAAATTTGCTACTGCTGTATTCTCTACCTTGGAGGGAAAAACAGTCGAAATATAAACTCTTAGCCTTTATCCAACCCTTGTTTAACGGAGAAAACAAAGCCATGGGTAAAAGCGCGTAAACCACAGTATTTATTTTTTATTTTTATTAATAGTTTAAATACATTTTTTGGAACCTTATGTCACTCTGAAACTAACTGCTCGTATAGATTGAGTGGGTCAGTTTTTAACCCTAATATTATTTATTCCACAGTTGGAACGCAGGAGTAATCACAAACTTGCGCGAGGGATGTGCATCCGCTCAAAGAAATAGTTCCAGTTTAAAATATTATTACGAGGCAAAGATACGTTACTGTGGACATTAAAATTACCACAGGTACCTTCGGTAATGCCTAGTAGTAATGTAATGTCTACGTAATGTCTTCATTGGGACAACTTCAATGGGAGTTCATCTGCCAAAAAAAGTAGTCCCAATGAAAACATTACGTTAACATTAGAATGACTACAGAGACTTACCGAAGGTCCCTTTGTGGTAATGGTTTAATGGTAATAGTTTAATGGTAATGGTAATGGTTTAATGGTTTAGCAAAGCGTATAACGGACAAGGGACACCAAATGGCAAAATGTTGGTTGGTTGCAATTTTGTAATCTGGATGGAGCCAAAACTAAAAATCGGATTGAAATGAAATTTGGTCCATTGCTTGATACCCTCAAAAGTATTGCTGAGCCACAATTTGCCGTAAATCGAACAATTATTATGGACGAAATTACAAATTTTCGAATTTATTTCTATCACTCACCATTATAAACTAGGAATCCTGAATAGTTAAGGATTCCAACGAAGCATATACAGCATGTTGGTGGTAGTCAAACGAACTTTAATTAAAATCACGAAAAATTAAATTGGTTGTTTCTTTCCAGCTGATAACCTTTTTCGACGTAAATCAATGAAATAATAACATTTGATTGTTGGTTTTAACCCCTACAGGAAGAAACGCAACCATAACAAAAAAAGGATTCCATTAACAACACACATTAGTTTTATTTGAAAAAAGAATGGTTGGAGAAATTCATTTCAGCTTAGTGACGAAAGTAGCGTTTACAATCATGTGTTGGGAATCCCGAATACGAAAACTGAAATTGTCTATCAAGGCGGAGCGGTATATAACGAAAGTACAGAGCAGAGGACGTATTTTTTACACAGTACGAAACAATAATATGCCTGCATCTAATAGTTTAAAGATTCCTCATTGCCACGGTAACGTGAAGTCTCGTAAGCGAAACCACCTTGCACGAAGGAATAGGCCTAACTCTCTCGAACCCAACTGTTGTTAGGTGCTACTTACGAAAGTTGATCGCCAGGTAAAATTTAGGCCTAACTGCTAAAAATTAGGCCTAAAACTTAAAACTAGGCATAAAAGCTAACACATTTTTAACCTACTATTATGATGGTTACTAATTTTAGATTATATAATAGAGATCGTTGCTGCAGTGTGCGAAAGAGGTGTGCGCCTCACCATTATAAGGCAGGTGGAGGGTACCTTTAAGGCTGCCACTGCACTACCACTGTCACTATTCAGCCTCAGATGGCCATCAATGAATGATAGACAATTATTAATGACTGTTGAAGTAATCGTGATGTATTAAAATTGATTAATGGTTAAAATCAGTTGATGGCCTTGAGACTTCATGGTAATACTTCGAGGAAAATTCATATCAACAACGAACGATCTGAAAGAACCGAAATACACAAGTCAATTTCAGTGCAAATTTTCGACAGTTTTGGGAAAAAAAATTATGACAATTTTTCCCTGACTTCTTCAGGCAATAAGGAGAGCGTCTCAACCTTGATCACATCACGCACACTAGTCACCGACTTTCAGACACTGCCACGTCCGCAACATCCCGTATTTTCAGCACGTTTTCTCCACCCAGCTGACAGCATGTCAGACAGATCACTCCGAACTAAACACTGTATCGCAGGCATCGACGGTGGTTGGATATTCATCAATAATCTGACTTCCCATATCATATTCCAATACAGCCTTCGACTCTTGGTATCACAGATGTTGTTGATTCGCAGTGTTTGAGCGGATTAGGGTCCTAGAGCATTTGAGTGGATTAGGGTCTAGAGCATTCCTAATCCATTTGGTGTTGTGTGTCCATGCACGGTGTATGGCGACACCATTTTCAAAAATTTGCACTGAAATTGACTTGTATTTCTGATCTTTGAGATTGTGGGTTGTTGATATGAATTTTCCACTAAATAAGTGGATGGGTCAAACTGGACGTGTTATTGTAGAAAAGCAGACCTCATCAAAAGAGCAGAAGAGGTTGATAAGTTGAAACTGATTGACGGTTAAAAGGCACATCCGGCGGCCTGCCTTGTAACAGTCACGCGCAGATCTCCATCCGCGCATGTTACTAACGCACCATTTTCACGAGACTCGGAGTTTGAATACAAGGCCAATACAAAGAACACAGCTACTATCTTAGTGGGATTTAGAATTAGTATACGAAACAGCATCAATGTAAAGATTGTGCCGTCACAAACCAGAAGGATTTTCGTATTTTAACATCGGACTTTATATTTTTTTAGGCTAGTATAGTATAATTTTTCTTCGGCGATCTATTGGCATAATTAATTTTAATTTTTACCGTATTAGGCTTTTAGATTTTTGATCTCATGGTAATTATTAGCAAACGATTAAAAATTAGTACATGCACACACAGATGAAACGTCATGGTTATTGTAAGCGTGCAAAGGCTCATATAATCGCAGAATGCAGCAAACGTAGTTCCCAATATTCAACAGAAAATCTCCTAAACGCCGCATTTTAAAACTAATTTTTAGCAAGAAATTGACTAACGGTAAGTAAATAGAACTTTGGGGCCGTACTTGATGCAGAGGGTTGAGAAAAATGGCCTTTGGGAGGAATGTACCTTTAAATGATAAGTGGTGAAAAACAGTGATATAAAATGGTTGCTGTATTAATAGTGGGAAAGTTTACTTAAAGGGACACCCGGCCTGCTTTATACCAGCGATGCGCTGATCGTCATCCGCGCATATAGCATCGTAAAGGTCAACTGAGATAGTAGTAGCGAAGAACTCAGCTACTGTCTCAGTTGGTATTGAGTCTAATAGACGAACCAGCATGAACGCATTAATTGTGTCGTCACAAACCGGAATGATTCTCGTGTTTTAACATCACAATTTATAATTTTCTAGGCTAGTGTCTTATAATTTTGCTTCGGCGATCTACTGGAATAATTAATTTTAATTGTTACCGCATTAGTCTTTTAGAGTTTTGATCTCATAGTTAATTATTACTCAACAGAAAATCTCCTAAATGCCACATTTTAAAACGGATTTTTACCAAGGGATTGACTAACGGTAAGGAAATAGGTCTTTGGAGCCGTACTTGATGTGGAGGATCGAGAAAAATGGCGCTGGGAGGATATCCTTTTAAAGGGTTCGTATTGGATATATGGCCTAACAAATAAAATAAATGGATATGATAACTGACATTGGATTTATAGGTTGACTGATCATCCGTACAAAATCGGCACAGCAGATGATTTCGTATACTTTCTGGTTCAGATATTTGGTTTCGTACCTGGTTTACGTATCGAAAAAATGTTGGATCGGAACCAGTCTGGCGTAGACTAATAGTAAGGCCTATATCTCTAACATTTACTTACCTTGTGACGCAATATCGAATTAATGTGTGATGCTTAGTGTATGTAATCGCACCTGCAAGTATTCGCCGTTCAATAAGGTCAGTCCGGTAATGGCTTCCAGACGATGATCAATTCGTTTCATAATAGGGTGATCTTCAGGAAAGATAGTTGAACTGCATTGGAAAAGTAGAAAATTCCGTATGTCTTACTATGAAGGTTAGGCTTAACAGTTGGGCGTCGATCACAATTTACACTCATTCTTCATAAATTGGAGATGCACAAATATCAACAGTCTGATACTTCACTACTCTCGCAAATTTTCGACAGCTTAATAGGATTTCATCTGTCTTCTTTCATCTGTCTTCACGAATTTACACTGCCTGAAGAAGACAGATGAAATCCTATTAAGCTGTCGAAAATTTCCGAGTGTAGTAAAGTATCAGACTGTTGGAAAAGTAGTAAATGTCATAAATTATTGACTTTGGAAGAGCAAGTGCGCAAACAGAATTGAGATTTACGATGAGAAGACGAGAATTGGCACAAAACTGGCCCAGAAGCAATTCCGTACACTATTTGGTTTAGATATTGGAAAACGTCGGAACTGAACAAAATCTCTGAAGTATGTGTAAGAGTGACGCACGCTACAGTCCCGACACTGATGCTTGAAAGGGAGATTGCCACCAAATGACAAGCGGCAGCATCTACAGCCATTTGCCGCTGTATAGTTCTTACTTTCAACACTGAGGCGAAGGAATACATAAATAAATTACTTTTTACACAACAAGGCCGCGTGCCTCCTTAATTATTGAGTGTAAAGTTGGTGCGCCCATGCGCACCAGGAAGCAAGCGGTAAAGTTAAGCCTAACGACACCACGGCGCTTTTTTCCATGTATCGACCGTTTTGAAACGCAGAGTTTGAACTGCTAGGTGCTGGGTGCCGTCTAATAACAGCGATATCGTTAACCTTGACTGCTTGCATCTTGGTGCAAGTGGTCGCACCAACTTTACATTCAATAATTTAGGAGACACTTTCCTAAAGTGTGCGCGGCCTATCTTGAGTTCGCTGCAGAACGAACACAGATAATCGATTGTACGTTTTTGGTAGCAGAGTGCCTTGTTGATATCCAAAATGGTTACAAAAACAATGACGGCCGTCGATTAAAGCCACCCCATCCAGGAAGACGTAACCGCTCATAAAATACCTCCAGGACTCAAGATATGCCGCGCACACAATAGTTTGTTCTGTAAAAAGAAATTTATTTGCTTCGCTTGTTGAAATCAAGCGCTGCATAGAACTAAATAATGGTAGAAAGCGCTAGATGCTGCAACTTGTCATGCGGTGAATAGGTATACTTTTAAGGGGGTCCAGCCCACCAGCTCAGTCTAATGGATAAACTGCAACAAGGGTGTTCAGGAACGTTCAGTGTGTTCACTTGTATACTGGCCCTGGATTATGCTACCCATAACGTGAATGCAGACACAGGCCCAAAAACAAGCGAAAAATTCACAAAAGGCCACAAAGAGCAAGCCAAAAAAAAAGTCCTCATGTTGTCCACAAAAGGTGTGAGGAATCCTACAAAAGATCTGTATAGTGTCCGCGGCCTATCTTGAGTTCTCCGCAGAACGAACTCAGATAATCGATTGTACGTTTTCAGTAGCAGAGCACCTTGTTGATATCCAAGATGGTTACAAAAACAATGGCGGCCATCGATTAAAGCCACCCCATCCAGGAAGACGTATCCGCTCACAAAATACTTGCAGGACTCAAGATACACCGCGCGCACAGTAGGCACAGACTACATCAGACTTCTGGGTAATTATAGTAATCAGACTTCCGGGTGACCCTGAATGGACGATGCTTAATGCATTATTCGTGATTGTTTTGTCCTTTTAACAAATCAGAGGAGTCAGAAACATGAAAGTACCAGCCCCACCAGGCACCAGTCTCAGCATAGTTAAGAGCCTTGACTTGGTAACTGCGTTTTAATTTATGGTGTTGTATTGAGCGTTCTTTTTCTCTTGAGGATGTACCATTGTTGGAGAAACCCAGTTTCAGTTATCGTGGGTGAGCTTGCTGCGGTGTCAGTGGCCCTTGACGTGGGGACAGAACTGCAACTCCTGGAATTTAGGGTGTTGTCCTATTCCCTGGCTGGTTTGGGGTTCCTTAGGGGCGATTTCCAGTCGGTTCAGTGCTCCCACTCGATAGCACTGGAAATAGGGTGGAAGTTGTATACCCTAGAACTACAGGGTGTGCCCGTGTCCGTTGGGTGGGTTAGAGGGCATTCGGGCGAGTTTGGGAACGACAGGCGGACGGTCTGGCTCACAGAGGCTCTGACGGGGGTTGCATTGCGGTCCGTTTAGCGTTGGGTTCCCGGGACCTTCATCCTGTCGTGGGGAGAATTTTCTGGGAGGAATGGACGATGTAGCCTGGATTGATGGCGAGACTGGCCGAAGGCTGTTTGCTTTGCATCCGTCCGTTGCTACCCCTAGTCTCCTGAATGGCCTTTCCCATAGGGACGCGTGTCTGCTATCGCGGTTTCGGACTGGTTACGTGCAGCTGCATGGTCACAAAGACGCGTTCACAAAGATGGTGTGTTCACAAAGATGATGCTGGCTTTGTTGCCGCAGCACTGGGGAGGAATCAAGTGAAGTGAAGTGATGAAATAGTCTGACGGATAAACATGGGAGGGTGTGGCAAGGGAGGGAAGAAGGAGGATGGGGGAGGGGACGGGAGATGAGGGACATAAGAAGAGAGGGAACAAAAGGATGGGGGTAGGGATTATGAGGAGGGGAGAAGGGGAAGGGGGGAGAATACAGGGACGTCCCGTGAACACTTCCAAAATGTTGGCGGAAAATTCCCGTTAACAAACATGAGTGGGTTGCGCCAAAGGTGGGGAGAAGTAGGAGGGGAGAAGAGGGACGAGTGGAGAGGGGTGAAGAGATAGCAGTCCCGTTAACACTTCCAAAGTGTCAGCAGAAAAGTCCCATTAACACTGTCCCATTGAACAAAGATGGGAAGGTTGTGGTAAGGGAGGGGAGGGGGAGAAAACGAGGGTAAGAGGACAAGGGGAAGAGGAGGGGCGAAGAGAAACAAGGGGAAGGGGAGCAAACGTAGTAAAGGGAGGGACAAAGAGGGAGTAAGTCCCTCCCGTTAACACTTACATCAGGCGAGATATTCACGTGTCAGTTCACAAGGGAGGATGCATGAGTCGGGTTCACATCAGATCGTGTTGTGGACGAGTAAAATTAAAGGATCAGTCTACTAATGAAATATTGCAAATGCGATTTACTTTCCTAGGAAGACCAAACATCGCGAGAGGCTAAGACCGGGAGACTCAATCCACCGTGCAGCATGCACGGGTCCTGCTAGTATTTTACAACACAATTGAAAACACATGTATTGTAGCATCTCTCGCTCGGACGAGTAATTACATCTTCAGAACTCAATTTTAGGGCTAATTTAGCCGTAGCCCTTTATGAATGAGGGCTGTGATGGCAACAAGAGATCCTTAACAACCACAGGTAAAGTGATGTTCGCGGCCTATCTTGAGTTCGCCGCAAACGAACACAGATAATCGAGTGTACGTTTTTGGCAGCAGAGTGCCTTGTTGATATCCAAGATGGTTACAAAAACAATGGCGTCCGTTGGGTAAAGCCGCCCCCTCCAGGAAGACGCAGTCGCTCGTAAAATACTTCCAGGACTCAAGATACTCCGCGCACACAATAATTATATAGAAAAGCTACTTTTCACGCCAGCGACTTAAAACACCTACCTGTCGATTCCTTTCATCGTTATAGTTCAGAAAATCGTAACGGAAAATTGCCAAAACAAAATGATTAAAACATGTTAACAGCCGGAGTGAGGCCGGCGCCATGCTATGAGATGAGAGCGAAACAAGAAAACCTGATTTCGACCAGAACATTAGTAAACGGAAATTATCTCTGGCCGGTCAAGGTTTTGGTTGCGGGTTTCTGATGTTACATGTTTAGCCGCGGCGAGCGAGGCACGTAATTTGGAGAGAAAAAAATGGACATCATTTTAGTGAACAGGGACTTTGGTTTAACCTAATTTTCAGATTTTACGGAAAAAAATCAAAACAAATATACATATATTTTTTAATTACTACGTGCCTCGCTCGCGCTACCGCACTCGTAGCTGCTAAAATATAACATCAGAAAACGCAGCCAAAAACTTGTCCGACCAGAGATGATTTCCGTTTACTAATGTTCTGGTCGAAATCAGGTTTTCTTGTTGCACTCTCACCTAGCGTTTTAACATGTTTTAATCTTTTTTTTTAAATAAATATGCGTTTGCGCACGTTTTTCGTTATTTTCTGAAAGATAATGATGAAAGAATTCGACAATGGGTGAATTAAGTAGATAGCGTCAAAAGTAGCTATAGAGCAGGCTGCGTTATGTGACGTCATATTGGCTATAAGAGAGATAGCTGCAAGGGACACTAGGTTAAAATGGAGGGTTAAACAACGGCACTTCTAGTCAAGGCAGTGCTTTGAGAGCGGATTTCATAAGCTTAAAAACACATTGTTTTCTCCAATCCCTTATGCTGCTAGGTTGTAATCGGAAAAGAAAAGGTTCCACTTGCTTAAAAATGTCAGCAACTGCCAACAAATCGACAAAAATAGCGCGTCATAGGCCTAAGAAATCCGCTCTAACAACATTGGCTTCAGTAAGACGCCATTCTTTTCCCCGTCCAGTGATCCTTGCAGCTATCCCAGTTACTGGCTCCAGCATAGAGTTATATACAATAATGCTACGTTGTGTCATTGCCCTTTTCTGTAATACCCAACCACACTCTGGTTCTGTAACACGGTGGTGTTCTACCTGGGAAACCGGGAAAACCGAGAAAATTCAGGGAATTTATCAATTCTGGAAAAGTCAGAGAAAAATCAGGTAGTTTGATAAAAATACACTGAAAGTCAGGGAATTTCAACATATTTTGGATAGTCTTTTTTCATTTTGTAAAAAATGTCTAATACGATTTCATTTTTTACTTTTAAAATATTTACTTTATACCAGTTTAAATCTCCGTGTTTCATCTTTTTGTTTCATTTCCGAAAAAGTGAAAACTCTTAGGCCTAAGTATAATGTGGGACGTTAGGTGGTAAGTGCGTTTCTGTTTTGGAGATTGTCGGTATGGCTTTTCTACTATAGAGCAGTGACACGACGTAGTATTATTGTATATAACTCTATGCCGGGGCCTTAATGGGTTAGCTGCAAGGGGCACTGCAGAGATAAACAGAAGGGCGTCATACTGAAGCCGATGCTGTGAAGAGTGATTTCTTCGACCTAAAATGCGCGATTTTTGTTGTTGGAGAAAACAACGTTATTTTAAGCCTGAGAAATCCGCTCTTCCGTTGTTTTTCCCTCCATTTTTATGTATATAGTGCACCTTGTAGTTATGCCCTCCAAAACCCATACTGGTGCCAATCTGGTGCCAATATGCGATATATTTATTGCGATTGGAGTGAAATGTGAAAAAAATTGATTTGGTCTTGTACTGCACCTTCCTTCGACCGGAAAAAAAATCAGGGAAAAATATCATTATTGGTCTGGAAAATCTGGAAAAATCAGGGAATTTCATCATGAGCTTTTGAACACCACCGGCCCTGTGTAAATCGGGTGGCGGACTTAAACCTACCTGCCTGACAAAACTGTTTACACAAAACGTACATTCTATTATGGCTATACTTACTCCTTATTAGTTCTGTATGGTGAAACCTCCTTTAATGTTTCGTCACCTACTATTCGAGCTGCAGTCAACTGAAAGTATACAAAACAAAATTAAGCCTAATATAGGGATATACATAATCCAAAATCTCTATAATAATCCTGGAGGCCGGCTAAAAGGAAGGCTAAAGGGAAAGGGAAAGCTAAAAGGAAAACCGGAAGGACAACAATCACTTCACCCCTCCTCACTCCCGCATTGAAAATGCACTCTCCCACTCTACCTGCATGGAAACAGGAGGCAGGCATGAGTGGTCGATCAACTCAATAAAGGTTCAATCTAACAAGTCGTCGGGCAGAACAATCACTTCTCCCCTCCTCGCGCCCGCATTGAAAATGCGCTCTCCCATTCTACCTGCATGCAAACTGGGGGCAGGCATGAGTGGTCGATCAATCTAACAAGTCGTCGGGAAGAGTGCCGGAAAAATGTCCCGGGAAATGTGTCTGTAAACTTAATTCATGACCGGCCCCGTGCATAGCACGGGCTTCGTCTAGTAATAATAATAATGTATTCAGTTACACAACGTATCCCCGACCCATCCTTTTTATTTATTGTCAATTATCCGGTATGTAAGTTTTGAGCATTAGTAAGTTGTATTGAGGGGAAAAAAATAGAACTCTTTATGTACAGAACTTTTTTTATTTATTTTATTGTTTTAGGACATAAAAACGTGACGAAATGGCAGTCAGCAGGGAAGAGTATATCGATAACGCCACTCTTACTTTGCTACTAGTGAATATTTGGGTGAAATTAGTACATACTTTCAACGAACTACCGCCAGAGGGTGCAGCTGTTGCCACTGAACCCACGTTTCCGTTACTGAGCGTCGTCATAGAGATAGAAACTTGTATGACGTCACGAAAACAATGCGATCACGATGGGAATACTGAACTAATTGATCAAAAAATTATGATAGGTCAGATTATGATATTAAATTAATTTTAAGCTAGATCAGACCTTGCTGATCAAATTTTTTTTTTTTTTTTATCCAAGTTAACTCAAGGAGTGGAGCTTAAGTAAAGAACGGGTTTGTGTGCCAAAAAGTGAGGTGAGCAAGCCAGTCGGCCGAATCTTCTTCCGTGGTTCAGATTATTTGCAACTAACTAAAAACGATTTGAACACGGAATAAGTTCTTCAACTTAAAGGCCGGTTGCCACCAAACTAGCATTGCAGCATGTAGGCCTACAGAGTTCTCTGACTCGCAGGAAGAAAATGAATGCACAAAACAAAACTTTTAAACGCTACAAACAAGCCACGTGACTCCTTAATTATTGAGAAAAAATTTGGTACGCCCTCGTGCACCTGGAAACAAGCTATAAAGATCAACGATATTAGTGTAACTAGATGGCGCCAGGGGATTTTCTTTATATTTTTCCGTGGCGCCATCTAGTGACTGACATCAGTACCGTTAATCTTTATAGCTTGTTTCCAGGTGCACAGGGCGTACCAAATTTTTACTCAATAATTAGGAAGTCACGTGACTTGTTTGTTGCGTTTAAAAATTTTGCTTTGTGCATTCCTTTGCTTCCTGCAAGAGAGAGGCCTAGATGCTGCAATGCTAATTTGGTGGCAACCGGCCTTGAAGATGTTGTCCACGCACAAATATTTCGTGAATTACCGACGTTATAGTCTTATTACCAGGGTTAACTAACGCTAACAATGCTGTCATTTTTAATTTTTTTAAGTTTTGTCTCCTACGAGAGACTGATACATGATGCCATCCGGTGACATTTACTGGAAACAGGTATTACTTTACCTCACGTTTTCAGAAAAGCGGCATTACCTATTTATCTACTCTGGTAGCCAGTATCGCTAACTAAATAAAAGAAACGCAGAAACTTTCCACAGTTCTCCATAGAAAAACTAAGTATAAAAAAAAATTGTCAAATAAAAACATGTATACACTGAAAACACGCTAGCAGATTTTTATGATAATTTATTAATGGTAATTTATGGTAATTTTTCATAGTAATTTTTCAGTGGTAATTTTTATCTCAGGTTTCTAACCTCAGGTTTGCTATTTACGGTTGTCATTCTCTTGGCACAGTCTGATGAGGGTGGTGCTAAAACCCAAAAATTCCCCTGCGTTTTTTATTTACATTTTTTCTTATTAGACATAAGTTTTTTTCTTTTAATTAAAAAAAAAATACCTGGTGTTTTTTTAGGTCATTTTCTGTGTTTCTTAGGAACGGCCTAAGCACGTTGTCATTTACGTACTATAGGGCAGTGACACGACGTAGTTTTATTGTGTATAACTCTATGGTGGAGCCAGTAACTGGGTTAGCTGCAAGGTGCACTGGTGGGAAAAAGGAAGGTCGTCTTACTGAAGCCAATGCTATGAGACTGAATTTCTTAAGCCTATAACGCATGATTTTTGTTGTTGGAGAAAACAACGTTCTTTTAAGCCTAAGAAATCCGCTCTCAAAGACTATCTTTACTAGAAGTGCCGTTTTTTCCCTTAAATTTTAATCTAGTGCACCTTGTAGCTATGCCCACCAAATTGTATCTCGTAGCCAAAATGACGTCACATGACGCTGCTCTATAGACTTGTTTTGTTAGTTTTACTGTTTTTTCCCGTTCCTTTGGAAGGGTTACAGTGGTACTCTCAGTGATAATTGATCGCATGTGGTATATCAACCAATAATTTTATTGCCATGGTCCCTCTCTTTTGTTTTTAATAACATGGTGGTGACGTCACACGCTAACACATGCCAATGCTAAAGTGTAGCCGTTATGTAGAGCAGTGACACGACGTAGTATTATTGTATATAACTCTATGCTGGAGCCTTAATGGGTTAGTTGCAAGGGGCACTGCAGAGAGAAACAGAAGGGCGTCATACTGAAGCCGATGCTGTGAAGAGTGATTTCTTAGACCTAAAACGCGCGATTTTTGTTGTTGGAGAAAACGACGTTATTTTAAGCCTAAGAAATCCGATCTTCCGTTGTTTTTTCCTCCATTTTTAATGTAGTGCACCTTGTAGTTATGCCCTCCAAAACACATACTTGGAGCCAATATCGCGCAAATGTCACTCCTCTATACGGTTAATCTGAAAACCCACACACGTCACCGTCGGTAATTTTGATAGCCCACACTTTTTTGATAACCCTCACTTGTTCGATAATCTAACGCTTTTATGGGCTTTAATGGGCTCTACACTGCACGATCCCTATTCCACCATAACCAATTTTTCATATTAAACTACACAACGCAAGTTCAGAAAGTATACACATTTACAAAAGCAGTGTTAACAGGAGCATTTGTGACTGGAGACATTTTCCACGGTTTCAACACGAAAAAAAAAAAATATGTCGCAAGCTAAGCCCAACTCGGAACCTTTTGTCCGGTCTACAATGCGAAAACTAGGCTACTCACACTTTGAAATACACCTAAAATCCTACGAAACTCAAGCGAATAGCTCATTTCATACTCTCATCTTGTAAAAAAAAACTGTAAAAAAAACTGTAAAAAAAAATACAGTTTTACCGTAAAACACAAACATCGATAACGGAACGTCTCTTCCCTTCGCGCTGACTTCGTACACAGGAAGCTTCTAACCTGGAAGTTTCCTTTCAAGAATTTGCATAAGTCGCATGTAAATATTCTTAAATTCATTATGAATAACAAATGAAATGCACAGACAAAAATCTTTAAAAACACAAATAGCTCGGAAAGTTAGCTTGACGTCACACCTTATAGTCCTGTCAAATTAGCCTAAAATTTGGCGTTTGCGGGAACAAATTCCCATTAAGCTGAAAATTGGTACATAACACCTATACGTCATACTAACCAACATACTAAAAGTCCCCAACATTCCGACTTGAGCTTTCGCCGCCATCTTGGAAAAATGGCCCAAATCACTTCCGGTTTGGAGTTTTCGTCCATTATCTCGTCTCCCGTTAATTTTACGGCAGTAATGCATAGGACCAAAGTTGTAGAACATAAAATTTTCGACAACAATCATGTCTGGTGAAAATTTCGAAAAACCTATAGTTTTACAAGAAATTAGTAGTTTAATTGTACACAACCAAAATCGCATGTTAGCGTTTTTCAGTCATCACGGTTTTAAATTGTACACAGCGGCGTAAGGATCGGATTTATGTCAATATATGCCCGAATAGGAATTGAAGCTGATAATTAAAGCAATAGAACGCCGCAAACCGCATGTGTTTATCTTAAATAGTTGCCAAGTTGAAACGATTTCTGTTATTTATTGCATATACAATAAAACTTTATAACAATAGACGGTGGGGTTCAGAGGTTAGGTTAATTTTATTCGAGTTCTAAGGCCCTTGAAGCCATACACTCACCCTACTGCCTTAACC
>JAHWFP010079634.1:7987-18475 GCA_023313725.1 Lithobius niger
GGGAGGGAGGGAGAGGAGCGGGATGTTAACCACCGCAGGGGTGGTGCTCACGCGTCGAGCTACGCCACGCAGCTCCACCAGTCGGCCGCCCTCCGCAACTTCTGGTCTAGGAGATGAGGGTCCCATGGCCGATGCCCGCACCTCTTCATTGAAGTCGGCGAACGGGCTATGAGCATGTGCAAGCACACGGCAGCTACCGATTGGGATATCAACGACAGCAATATACCACGTGTCCAGGTTAGTTACTTGTTGTTGTTGTTGTTTGTTTGTTTGTTTGTTTGTTGCGGAATAGATGTTTAATTTGTTGGGTGTAGTTTTTTGTAGTGGTCGACTGAAATGTTGTTTGCTTAATTGCGAATTTAGTGAAATGACGAGATTTTTGTCGTGGCCTCTAGAGAAAAATAAATAAGTTGCAGTGTGTGTGAAATTGCGATGTAGGACTTCGGAATAAGTTAAAAAAGTCGGATATGACTGTCAGCGTCCGCGTAAATTTTGAGTTTGTGTCAAAAGTGGAATTTTGCTACGTTTGTGATTTTAGGCAAAATGACAAAAATGTTGGGTAGAGTTTAAAAAGTCGTGCTAAGAAACAGAAAAATTGCATTGATCACATAAAAATAGGCGAACGTAAATTGTCAAAAGTGTAATTGGGGTAGAATTGGGATTTAGAAAAATTGTCGATATTTTTGATGGTGTTAAAATAGTAACGTAGAATATGATTTAACGAAGAATATTTCGAAATTGTCCGCGTACAAAAACAAAACGTTACAGTCAGAGAGCTGCAAATTTACCCACTTGCGTAACTGTAAAATTGTCATTATACTAAATTGACACTTTTTCGTAAATTGTGGTATATTTGGAATAAAAAAAAAGAAAAGTTACAGCCTACTCACATTGTACTGACTGAATGGTTTATTTAAAAATAAACGAAACAGTATTGTTAAAAGTAAAATATACTTCAAAAAAGTTATATTTACTAAATTCTTGTGTTGTTGGAGGAAAAAATTGTAGAAAGTGACATACGAATTGAAAATTAAATATAAAAAAAAAAGGAAATCGTGGAATTAACGTCCTTGCTGAGGTTATCTCGCGATGGAGAAGGACAATTTTGCTAGGAAATTTCTAGAATCAGCTGTGTCAAAATAAAGATTATTACTCAATTGTCGAGCTTTTTGTTGTACCCGTAGTGAAAATAAATAAGTTGCAGTAAATTAATCAGGGCCGGCGATCGGGGGAGCACAAGTGGATAATTTCTACCAGGCCCAGGAATTTAAAACCCACGAGGGAATTTCGACTTTACCTTAGTTGTTGAACTTTTCTCACTAACTTTATAATTGCGTAGAATTTTGTAGAATTTTATGTTATTTTAAACTTAGTTGTATGTCTTGTAAACTTTTGCAAGTTCCATAAAATACATCTAGAAAAGTATCAGCTTGTGGCGATACCACAGATTTCCTTGCCTTTTCCCTATAAAGAGTGCCCCAACACCCTTTGTGACCATGTACCAGGCCTAGGGAATCCCGCCTTGAAATTCGGTGTCAGTAGCAAATAAGACGAGGTTAAAACGTGGGGAATTCCATTTTCGAAATATCCGTTAAAATTTTGCGTTTATGTCAGTGTAGAATGAATTTGCAGCAGCTGCGATTTTCGTAAAATGTTTAAAATTTCGGTGGAGTTAAAAATTAAACAGTTGTTGGGGAGCAGCGTTCAACTGTGTTAGCTACGTAAGAATAAGCCAAACGGAGTTGTCAAAACTGATTTGATTCGTAAAATTGGCAGTAAATTTTCGAAGTGGTCGAAGAAAAGGAAGAAAAATGTGCGTAAGAAACCTTCAAGTTTATTCCGTTTAATTCGTGCTTGATCAAGAGCGTAACTTTTGTCCCAATCGTAAAAGGTGTTTTCGGGTTAAAAATAAAAAGTTGTTGTCGACAACGTACTGTACTAACTAACCAGAAAACGTTGTCAAAAGTATAATTTGTTGAAAAATGTGATTTTAAGAACATCGTGATATTTTCCATAGTTTTACCAGGCACCATCCAAACTGAATCATCTATTTTTCAGAATGAGTTAAAAATACTAGGTAAAAGTGCAATGTGCTACAAACAGTGGCGAAAACGCCCCCTCCCCCCGTTGCCTCGTTATTTCCCCCCCCCCCCCCCCCTGCCTCTTGTAACTTTGCATCCCCGTAATTGCGGCACTGTTTAGGCCTGGCAAAGTTGATTTGCTGTTTTTCCGGCACAGGTTTCTGCACCAGTTAAAATCGTAAAACAGTATTTGCTCTTAAAATTTATTTGGCCATATTTTTGTTCAAAAGTATGCCTGGTGAACCTTTTCTTTATTTTGCAAAATTCGGCGCAGAAAAAATTAAGAAGATGAAGGTTTTTTTTTTTTTCTAAAAGGAGCTAGTTATCTATAAGTACAATTTTCTATAACGTGGTGATTTTAGGAAAATTTCGAGATTTTCGGATTATAAGAATTGTTGTAGTAAAGACCGTACCAATATTAATTAAGTATATATATACTCTTTTACAAACTGTAGCCTACGACCTATGTTCAAATAAGATGACAATAGATACTACCAAAAACGCACGGGCCTATGGACCCCACGGCCAAAGAGTGACTACACAATTTCAGTTATATAACGGCATTTAGTGGCTGCAGGCCCTTCACGCACGCTCAGCTACAAACAAAACCGCACAGACAACAACAACAAAGTTAAAATTGGAGCGAAATCTGGCATACAGGCAAGTTAAAAACCGTAAAATTTTGAGGACAAGCTTGCACTTATCTTGGACAGCCAGGATCGTCAAAACGGAAAGTGATACATGCTTGCCATCAGTAATTTACTGTTTTTAAGGGTTTGATGCCAGATTTTACTGTAATTTTACTGTTTTTAATGTTTTTATGCCAGATTTCGTTGCGATTTTAACTTTGTTGTTGCTTTTCTGTTCGCTTTTGTCAGCAAAAAGCCACGTGAAGGGCCTGCAGCCATTCATTATACGACATATTGGCAAGTGAAAGTGTGTAATTCTTATTGTTCGTGGGGGAGGTAGGCCCTGCTTTTTTGTGCACATCAATCCTACTACTTCGCATCCAACAATAGATATCAATAGTTTAAATGAAAAAAATCCCATCGTAGCAGTCACGTGCTTCAGTAGGCTAGGGCGTTTGTTAATTTGTCTTTAAACTGAAGTATTGTTTCTCGTGAAACGTGCATTCAGTATAGGATTGTGATTTATGAAATTCACAGATCGCGGATGTGAAAAACGGAAGAGAAACAGTAATATGTGCACAAATTATGTAACAATGTAAGAATGTGCTATAACCATGGTTATGTCCCGTTTCGACAAATCCCGTTTCGCCAAATCCCGTTTTCCCAAAAAGAAAGCAGATTAACAGCTTTTGCCTCAGGGGCCAGTCCCGTTTCGCCAAATCCCGTTTCGCTAAATGGGTGTTTACGAAACTTTAGGCACACGAAACATTTAAAACATGAATATTATGACATAATACTGGACAGACATTTATAGACAAACACCCATTTTCCAGAATCCCATTTTGCAAAATAATTTGTTTCGAATTACGTGCCTCGCTCACGCTGTCACGCTCGCTGCGGCTAAACACATAACATCAGAATCCACAACTAATCAGTAATTACTAACAGTTAGGCATGCCTCTTCAACTTCTGTAATGTAAAATTTTTGAAGATATTTTGATTCGGAGAAACGGGATTCTACAAAACGGGAATTCCCGTTTGGAAAAGGTTAATCATCACGTGTATAATTAACTATTCTTCAAAGAGAACCTTGGCATTGACGTAGTGACGCTCAAGCATTCTAAACAATTATATTTATAGCGCAATATTTTTCCATCTGTTATGGCCAGTTTTCAAAACGCTAATAAATCAACTGGGCCTATTCTACCACTGCTTGTAAATGTTTTCCTTTTAAAGCCCCATTACATAGAATAAGGTATTAAATTTCGTGTACGTAAAATTTTGTCAAATTCGTTCTGGCGAAATGGGATTTGGCGAAACGGGACTGGCCCCTGAAATCAAAACTGTTAATCTGCTTTTTTTTTTTTTGGCGAAATGGGAGTTCACCATAACCATGGGTGTCAGAAGCACATTTTGCTTCAAAATTATTGTTTTGAGCTTATTTTACAGCGTTTACTCAGATTAAAAAAAAAGGTTGTAATAGGCAAGCAGTACAGTGCAGCATAATCAGTTGTCTGAATAGGCTAACCAGCGGTAAAAAGGGGGCGTCGGACGAAAGTCTAAACTGGAAAATCGTCTAATGGGATAATTATCTAATATTTGCTAAATAAAATATCTGGAAAATCATCTAAATGGAATATCGTAATGGAAAATCATCTAAACGGAATATCGTATAATGGATAATCGTACAATGGATAAGCGTCTAACTTGACAATAATATAGGGCAGTGACACAACGTAGTATTATTGTATATAACTCTATGCTGGAGCCAGTAACTGGGATAGCTGCAAGGGTCACTGGAGGGGGGAAATAATGGCGTCTTACTGAAGATAATGCTGTTAAGAGTGGATTTCTCAGGCCTATAATGCGCGATTTTTGTCGTTTTGTTGGCAGTTGCTGCCATTTTTAAGCAAGTGGAATCTTTATTTTCCAATTACAACCTAGCAGCATAAGGGATTGGAGGAAATAACGTTTTTTTAAGCCTATGAAATCCGCTCTCAAAGCACTACCTGACTAGAAGTGCCGTTGTTTAACCCTCCATTTCAATCTAGTGCCCCTTGCAGCTATATCTCTTGTAGCCTATATGACGTCACATGACGCTGCTCTATACTCGCGGTTTCTGATGTTTAGCCGCAGCGAGTGAGGCAGGGTCATTAGACGATTTTCCGTTACATGAATTTCGTGTTAGACGATTTTCCATTATACTGTCATACCGTACATGTTCGTTCAATTATGCGATTTTCCAGTTAGACGATTACCCGGGGCGAGGGGTAATCGTCTAACTGGAAAATCACATAATTGGAAGAACGTCCACGGTATAATGTTGTGTTCCGATTGTTACGTAAGTGTGAAAACCTGATATTACCGGAAGGAAAAAAAACTTTTAAAAACTAAACGACGTACCAATCGCATCAGTCATGGTAGAAAAGTAGTTGTCAAAAGTCATATTTGGTACGGTTGTAAATTGTGAATCGAAGCAAATTGTCTAATTTAAATAAAATTTACAGTTTAAAGCAGCTTACTCACTGAATCAGTCACGTAAAAACAGAGTAACTGGCGTTGTCATAAGTATAATTTGCTGCGCAAACTTAAGCAAATTCTAGAAATTTTTGGAGTAAAAAACAAAGGATCTAAGGCAGCAAACAAACTGAATCAATAGAGCAGTGACACGACGTAGTATTATTGTATATAACTCTATGCTGGAGCCTTAATGGGTTAGCTGCAAGGGGCACTGCAGAGAGAAACAGTAGGGCGTCATACTGAAGCCGATGCTGTGAAGAGTGATTTCTTAGACCTAAAACACGCGATTTTTGTTGTTGGAGAAAACAACGTTATTTTAAGCCTAAGAAATCCGCGCTTCCGTTGTTTTTCCCTCCATTTTTATGTAGTGCACCTTGTAGTTATGCCCTCCAAAGCCCATTCTGGTGCCAAGCTGGTACCAATATGGCGGCATATGTCACTGCTCTATACAGAGTAAAGGAAGCAAAGAGTCCGCATTAAAGGCTGGCCTTGTGCTGATACAACATATGAAAATGGACTAGAAACCCAAATGGGCCCGAGAAGGGTTAAATTAATAGAGCAGCGTCAAGTGACGTCATATTGGCTACGTGACACCAATTGGAGGTAATAGCTACAAGGTGCACTAGATTGAAATATAACGGAAAAAACGGCACTCACTTCTAGTCAAGACAGTGCTTTGAGAGTAGATTTCTTAGGCTTAAAAGAACGTTGTTTTCTCCAACAACAAAAGTCGCGCGTTATAGTCTTAAGAAATCCAGTCTAATAGCATTGGCTTCAATAAGACGATCTTCCATTCTCCCTCCAGTGCTCCTTGCAGCTAACCCAGTTACTGGCTCCACCATAGAGTTATTCACAATAATACTACGTCGTGTCACTGCCCTATACGGATGCAAACCTATTTACGTTGCCTTTCGGACTTAAATGCGAGACTGCGTAAGTGGGGAATTGAACTCCGCGACCTATGATACAAAATGCCGACGTCCTGCCTCTTGGACCTTGTGAGGTCCTTGGCCGTGTCAGTATGGCTCATCCACCGGGGTTTATCATCCGTCGCTCCCGCGTCGCATGGATATAGTCTATAGAGCAGTGACACGACGTAGTATTATTGTATATAACTCTATGCTGGAGCCTTAATGGGTTAGCTGCAAGGGGCACTGCAGAGAGAAACAGAAGGGCGTCATACTGAAGCCGATGCTGTGAAGAGTGATTTCTTAGACCTAAAACGCGTGAATTTTGTTGTTGGAGAAAACAACGTTATTTTAAGTCTTCCGTTGTTTTTCCCTTAATTTTTATATACTGCACCTTGTAGTTATGCCCTCCAAAACCCATACTGGTACCAATATGGCGGCAAATGTCACTGCTCTATACATATAATGAAAGGAGAGAAACCTGCCAGAAGTCATATCGTCGAACAAGTGAGCGTTATTAAAGTTTACCTCGGAACTCCGAGGCCGAGGTCCTGCCGCTGAGCCCTACTGACACGGCCAAAAGGAAAGGTCTATAGGGCAGTGACACGACGTAGTATTATTGTATATAACTCTATGATGGAGTCAGTTACTGGGTTAGATGCAAGGTGCACTGGTTGGGGAAAAGAAGAGCGTCTTCTGAAGCCAATGCTATGAGACTGCATTTATTAGGCCTAAAACGCGCGATTTTTGTCAATTTGTTGGCAGTTGCTGACATTTTTAAGCAAGTGGAATCTTTATTTTCCAATTACAACCTAAGCAGCATAAGGGATTGGAGAAAACAACGGTTTTTTTAAGCCTACGAAATCCACTCTCAAAGCACTGGCTTGACTATAGAAGTGCCGTTGTTTAACCCACCATTTCAATCTAGTGCCCCTTGCAGGTATCTCTCTTGTAGCCATATGACGTCACTCGACGCTGCTCTATAGGTAACATTTAACACCTGTATATACTATACATATAAACATAGGTTTGCGTCTGTATTTATTTATTTAAATATTGTTCCGCCTTTGGTTTTCCGTCTTTAATCCTTATTTCACGTTTAAGTGTTGTTCCATTCGTTTGACTTGGAGTGTGGCACGACAAATAAGCGTCTCTCCGGTAGCGAATGAACGTCTTAAATGCTGCCTATGGACGTTTCCTTTTGTCTGTGTCGATATAGCTCAGCTGTAGAATCTCGGCCTTTGGTTTCAAAGGTCGTGGGTTCGATTCCCTGCTCCGGCCTGACATTTAAGGGCAACGTCAATAGGTTACTTACATTTTTTTTTTACCAAGACTACGTTGCCCCGAGTAAAAGTTATCCGAATCCACCTTTAAATGCAGCCGTAAGGTTTTACGTAAAGTAAACTACATAAACACGGTAAGAGAATCTTGCCGGAAAAGTTGTTTGTGCTCCTTTTCAGTTTTGAACTCGACTTAGTTAATAACTCGTACCCTAATCTTGTCCGCGGCCTATCTTGAGTTCGCCCCAGAACGAATACATAATTGATTGTATGTTTTCGATAGCAGAGCACCTTGTTGATATCCTAGATGGTTAGAAAAACAATGGCGGCCGTCGATTAAAGCCACTCTCTCCAGGAAGATGTAGCCACTCATAAAATACCTGCAGGACTCAAGATACGCTGCGTGCACAATAGATTTGTTTTTTATAATCATATGGGGCGGGGCGGGTATTGAAGTCCTCCCGCCAGCAAAACTACAACAATTAATATATCCGTTCCTATATTCAATACTTTTCGACCAAACTTGGCCAGATAGTCGATAAGTATATGGAAAGTAAATTTACACCAAAAATTATGCGGGTCTACGCAAGAGCAAAAGTAGGGAACCACACGTAAATGTGAAAACTGTTCAGTTCTTCTTGTTGCTGTTCTGCCAGCGTTTCAGAAAAAAACTACTGCACCTACCTCAGATCTGAAACATGATCTAGTAAACAAGCAATCTCCAAGAAACCACGTTTTCAATTGGTCGAGCCATTCCGAAGTTACGGGAGTTAATTATGCTGTATTGGGGCCCTGGCCCACAGCCATGCGCCCACTCTAAAGGGGATATTACACCCATACACAACAGCTACAAGCAACTACTTACCAACCTACTGATCATAACGGAGTAACTACATCACTAACATTGGAGACCACTCATCACTACTGGGCAATCTCCCACCGGGAAGCACCCGACTATCGTAGGGAGTCATGAGTCTTTTTTCCTTTACTGGACCCTGAACGATCACTTTGATTTTTTTACATTGTTTTAAACATTGTCATTAAAATAACAATGTCAATCAGTAAACGCCAATCGCGAAGGGTTTCAAAGGGTTTAACGAGCGTTAACCACTCCTGGTCATCTGCCGGAAGCCTTAAGGCCCTATGTCTGCAGCAGCCGTAAGGCATACACTGAACAATAAAGAAATGGTAACAATGCTGATGAGCCAACAATTATTCACCCGCGCTTAAGATAAGATAAAAGTAGTTTATTTCACACGAAAGAGCGAAAACAGGTTGACAGAAGGATACCAAGGTACCACTAATACCGTACCTGATTAACTAAACATGCATAAAAGTAATAACACACAGCAAAAAAAAACTAACAACAATACAGTGATAAAAAAGAAATGACACTAAATTGGTTCACCAAACGCCAAATTAGTTGGCAGGTTAAAAATAAGAATAAACTGCAGAGATAACAAGCGGCTACAACGACTGCCTAGTCGCACCGGTCTTCTGTACAGTTCCTCCACTTCCAATGTTGAGGCCCACACCTCTATCATGCACTACAACAGCTATCTCTAATCTAACTAATCCTACTAATCTAAAAGCAGTAGCCATCACAATTGCCGGTTAAAAATGTGTTAGCTTTTAGGCCTGTGTTTTAGGCCTGTTTAGGTGTAATTGTCAGCTTTAAGGCCTAATTTTAACCAGCAGTTTTAATTTCGTAAGTAGCAGCTAACGGAGATATGGATTGTATAGTAAGCCTATTCATTTTTGCAACACGGTGCGCTTTCAGGCTCACAGTTACAGTCTTACAACATAACGCGTAACGTAGCCTATATAGATCAATGGTAGTAAGGAAGTGACGTGAGAAGCCAACAGCGACTCGTTGTCATGGTAGTATCCTTTTAGGACTAATTTCCATTTTTTAGGCCTAATTTAAAAAATGCAGTTTTAATTTCGTAAGTAGAAGATAGGCCTAATGGAAAATTTGGTTCGACGGTAAGCCTATTCATTCATGCAATAATGCGACGAGACTATTTAAACGAAGGTAAAATCCATTTGTTTTTATTGAGGATTTTAATTTAGGATTTTAATTCGACGATCAAATGTTATTATTTAATTTAGTTACGTCGAAGAAGTCTTATTAGCTATGAGGAAGTAACGCTGTTTTAATTTGCCATGTTATTTAATTAACTTCTCACACTGAATCTAACGTTGTAAACAATGGTCGTCAACATCTGGTACCGTTGCGAAGTTGAAAAATTCGACGGATGGACGGACGGACGGACGGACAAAGTCGTTGCAATAGTCTTGTCAGCCGGTACGGCTGTACAGAAGACTAAAAACAGTACCCATTAAAACCGGGACAAAAAGTATCAAGATTACATTTATGTTCAGCCGCAAACGGAACTGAGAAAGAGTTGGCGCCCGGACAACAGACGCCGGGAGTGCATTCCAGCTCCCGGCGACTAGAAAAACATTTTTGCCTATACAATTCAACCTGGACGTCCCAGGGACGAGCTTCCAATCATGGCCTTGGATGTACATACTACCCCTCAGCTCAAGAAACCCTAGGAACTCTCCAAAAGTTGAGCTGTCCAAGATGGAATAAACCATTATAAGTCTGCATTCAGCCTTCTGAGTTCCAGGGAATCAAGCTCCAGAACCCGAAGCAGGCTCCGGTAGTCAAGTTTACTTAGCCCCGGTAAAGACTTAGTGAAACTCCGTTGAACGGACTCCACCCAATCGACATCGCCAAGCAAATAGGGGTTCCACACCGGTCACGCGAATTCGAGAATGGGCCTGACATATGATTTAAAAGTCCAGATCAAGGTGGCCCGGTCACCCGACTTGAAAGACTTTCTGAGGAAACTTTGAGGAACTTTCTGAGGAAATTTGAAGAAACGTAAGGGGTAAGGCCCGTGTAAAGCTCTCGTGGTCTAAATAACAAAAATAAATAAAATAACGTGAAGAGGATGCATTATCCTTATTACGAATTAGTTTGTTAATAAATGGCGATAGCCGAGTAGTATTTATTAGTAAGGGTCGACCTAGGATCGCTGTGTTAAACTCTCAACTTTGA
>JAHWFP010079635.1:0-32569 GCA_023313725.1 Lithobius niger
TAAGTAATTATAAATAAACAGAATGTCTATTTAATACCATTATTCTAGAAACCGTTTGAGGGACGTTTGTAGCTGGTTGCATTTTAAGTGAATGCTTTGCGTATTGAAAGCTTCCAGTACTGACTGATACGGAAAATGTTAACCCCAAGTCACACAGTGCTGCCATGTAGCAATACTTGACTGAACGTGGAAAAAGTCTCTACACGCACCTCGAGCTTTGTGAGGGGCCCGAGCAAAGCGAGCAACAGCATCCCAGTGGCCAGCATCTCATCACGAAATCAAGTGAATGGCGATTCGAATCCCTCAACTGACCTAACTGTTTCAAAATAATAATAATTAATGCAAAATTGGCCATCATCAGTTAAGCATGTTTGTTTTTTGTTAATTTGTTCCACAATATAGCTTTGTTTTGCGCTTTGTTTTGTAGGTTTTGGCTGACAACATTGGTGTGCCATGTTCATTAATAAGAGGAAGCCTGCTTCGAGTCTGGAATGAAGTAATGATTACTCCTAAACATCCTATGGTAAGCAATTTAACAAGTCGAAATTTTGCATACTAATTTTAAACTTACATACAAAATATCGTAACAGCACACTTATGTGGCTTCTCATATCCCTTTCACATCATCAGACGACTTTGTCAGCGCACCATACAGAAAAAGTACAAATTACTCAAGTCCTTACCTTACGTGCTCACGTAAATGCCGGATGCAATCACACAACTAACAAAATTAAGAACTAAGGATGCCCGCGCACTGAGCAACTTGGCCGCGCGGCCAGGTTGCTGCAGCCAATGAAAATGATTAGTGAGTGGTTTTACATAAACGGTAAGCATTCTCATTGGCTGCAGCGACCTGGCCGCGCAGCCAAGTCGCTCAGTGCGCGGGTGGTCTTAAAGGTCTTAAGCATGCAAAAGAAGTATAAAACGCGATAATACATGGCCGAGGAAGCTTTGACCAAGATAAAACAGGCACACTGATTCATATGGAGTGTAATCTAGTCATGTTAAAGAAAAATCGGGCCTTACCTTGAAAAAATTCATTAGAAGGTGAAACTTTACAGACGTTTTGTTGTAGACCCCACACATAATATATGAAAAAAAAACCTTCCGTAACGGTTGTGCTATGGCAGTTTTCATTTTAACATCATTCCAACCGTACTAGATACCGAAAAACTTTTCCAACAAAAGTTTCAGAGGAGTAAAAGAAAAGTAAACGTGGTCCTGATATGAATACCTACATTAACCCTAAGGAACCAGTCATGAGGGAATGGAGGTGGGAGCAGGTATTAAAATCGTGACCTACAAATTTTCAATGGACACTTCCAGCAGACCCTGGAAAAATCTTCACCCCTTACTCAAGGTCTAAAAAAGTTCTTCCCCCAAGAAACAGTGAGCTTATCTCATGCCTTTAGGTTCAGGATAAAATATTTTCTGTTGTCTCGCACCGATAAGTCCCAGTTGAATGGAAACTATCCATATTTTTAAGAAAAAAGCAAGGCTGACGTTCTTAAAAATTTTCAAAGAAATATTCGTTAAACATTCTTTGGATGGAGTTTCATGATCATGACAGTACAATAACTATTGATTCGATGGATGTAGAGGGTGGTCCATAAAGTACAAACTTTTTTGTTAGCAGCCTCCATAACTGTAAAGGGACTTTCAAAACTACCCATTCTATCGACCCTTGTCATTCTTGAGGGTGCTAACAAAAAACTTTGGATTTAAAAAAATTTTGCTCGTCAGTTTTTTATGGATTACGAGGGTGGTCCACAAAAAACTGACGACTAAAAACTAAAGTCCAACTTTTCTAGTTAGCACCCCCTCAGAACCAGGCGAGGACAGAAATCTTCCGTTTCCTTATATTTGATTTCTGTCCTCTCCTGGTTCTGATGGGTGCTAACTAGAAAAGTTGGACTTAGAAAATTTTGCGTCTTCAGTTTTTTATGGACCACTCTGTATATTGACGCAAGTAAGACATTTCGTTTCAACGTGTCTGTGGTGTCCTCACGTGTGGCGCCACAATAGTTAGCAATCCTTGTTTACCTTTTGTTAACCTTAACCTAGACTAACTAACTATTAGGAGTGCCATACATGTACTACTGATGTACTGAACAGTATTGATCACCATAGATGTGACACACGACCAAGTTGTCACATGACAACTGTTACATAAAGCACTGTAACTCAATAAACATGTCCATTCCTGTGCTTGCATTAAGTTGTGTTATAGTCGTTACTCTGCCGGGGGAACACCACGCAATAGGCTACCAAGACAGTCCAGAATGGCGACGAGCCACCCCAGTGGAGTATTTTAGATTTAATGTAATTATTCCCCCTACCAACCATCTTCAGAGCTCCAATTTGGTGAGTTGGCAATTTCACTATTTAGGCAAAATAGTTTAGAGCCCGGTAAGGGAATTAATTTAAATCTTAAATCTAAAAACTGTTGTTTGAGTGAGTGGAACTTTGTGTGGTTCGAATTTAATTGTAGTTAAACAATTCGTTCCTTATTTGCTAGAACAGTGAGTGAAATTGCTTTGCTAATGCACAATTTGTACAAGGTTTGTGTCCCGATGCAACGCGTCGGCTGTTTTCACCTATCTTACTATAATCAGAATAAGCAGAATAAACGCAAATGAATTGGCCCTTAGCATAGCGAAGTGCCTTTTCTCTACACTGGCTGGCTGTGAAGTAAATTATCACGTTAATTACCTAGTTAAGTTTAGTGAAACTTGTTAGGCTTGCAGGCTGCTTAAGCCGGTGGTGTTATTTTTTTTTTGCTTGAGAAGTAAATTAAATAATGGTGTTAAATCCTAATTACGAAACTTTTTGGGCAAGCAAATTGTAAAATCAGGTAGGCTATGAATTTGGAATTAGGCTTAGATGTTAGGCAATTCAATTATAGTCTCGAGTTGCTTAGTAATTAATTTTGCTTTTTGTAGTAATTTGTTAAAGCTTATTACTTGTGACATAAGTATGTCAGTTGTAGATGAAATTGTGTACCACCTGTAGTGGCTGTCATTACTGACGTTACTTTTGCAAACGAGTAATTGACGTTGCAGTTAATAATACAATTGTTTAAATTATAACCACTTACCAAACCTCCCAATATATGGGAGCCATTCACATGTTCGGTCTAGCCTGAGTGCTAAGTTACAGACTGAGACGATATGGCAAAACCACCTAGCCTGTTTGTTGAGTTTGACAATGAATGTGATACCTGGGACAAATACTCAACACTTATAGATTATTTCTTTAGAGCAAAGAAAGTTGCTGATGCTGATAGATTGGATATTTTAATGGCATCAGTGGGGAGAGTGATGTTTGATAAAATTTTAAACATTATTTCCCCTAAGGTTCCAACAGATTTTTCGTATGCTGAATTAGTTAAAGTTATTCTAAACGATTTGGAGCCGCTTCCTTCTGTATTGTCAGAACGAATGAAATTCTTCAAAAGAGCTCAAAAATCTGAAGAATCGTTAAATCAATATGTTTCAGCTTTTAAGCTTCTAACTAGACATTGTGATATCGACAAAATTAAGAATATTAACAGCGAGATGATTCGTGATAGATTCATTGGTGGTATTTTGTCTGAAAGAATTCAAATGGAGCTTTTATAGAAAACTTCAAGTTTATCTGAAACTGTGTCTCTTGCTCTGTCTCTGGAATCTGCAGAGGCAGACCAAGCAGAAATTCGTTCAAACATCAAATCTGTGAATTATGTCACTAAAAGAAACAAAACTTCTAAGTTTTGACCTAAAACCAGTACAGATATCACTTGTTTTTGCTGTGGATGCAATGGCCATGTAAAGTCTAGATGTAAATATAAAGATTACATCTGTGGCCGGTGTCACACCCAAGGACACCTAAAGGTAGTCTGTAGAAAAAGCCCTAGTGATAAAGCACCTAAAGTAAACTCAAAATCATCCCAGAGTTTTACCCCCAAAAGTAAGGCTAAAAACAAAGACAGCTACCGCAAAAAGGTTAATCTGCTTACCAAAAACGAATTTAGTGAGTCTGAAACTGAGGGTAGTGACATTAACAACCAATTTGATGATTCAACTAGTGAATTAGAGTCCGTAGAGGACTATCGTTTGCAAAATAACACCATCGGAGTGAGCAGCATAACTGAATAAGGTTCAGATCCAATTCAAACTAATAGAGTAGTCATTAACCAAATAAAAATATCTAAATGGTACGTTCCAGTCACTCTGAACGGAATTGAGTTACTAATGGAACAAGATTCTGGTGGAGATGAAACAGTCATCTCCATGGAGTGGTACAACAAATACTTTTCTAATGTGCCATTGCTAAAGAGCCCGTACTCGATCAACACTGAAGGGGAGGAGTTAGCCATGTTTCTAGTTAACCTAGAAGTAACTGTAAATGGCCAAACCGAGCATTTAGATGCTATGGTTTCAAACAATATAAGTCAAATTTATTTGGCAAAGATTGGATTTCTGTCTTTCGAGTAGGAAACGATGCCTTTTTTGATTTCCAAACTAAAGTTAAACAGGGTAAAAAAGTTAAGTTAAACCCATCTGTGGTTAAGACTAAGGAGATTGAAGAGGGGTTTCCAGAGCTTTTTGGCCCTGGCTTTGGAAAATTCAAAAATTACAAAACCAAAATACAGTTAAAGGCTGATGTGCAACCGGTTTATCGCCGAGTTCGCCCTGTCCCTCTTGCTTTAAAAGAATGAGTTTACCAAGAAATTCGGCGCCTTGTTGGCCTGGGTATTCTGGAGGCTGTGGAAACTTCCGAATGGGTGACCCCTCTGGTCATAGTTCACAAACCAAACAGTGACATACGTGTCATCGGGGATTATAAAACCACCGTTAATCCTCAGCTAGAGGTGCACCATTACCCAGTTCCCAAAGCCACAGAGTTATTTAGTCAGTTATCAGGCAGTGACACCTTTTGTTTGATAGATTTAAAGGATGCATTCCTGCAAATTGAGTTGGATAAGGAGTCCCAAGCTGCTTTAACGATTAACACGCCACTAGGACCTTTTAGATGGCTTTTAGTGCCTTTAGGCCTTGCCTCAAGTCCAGGAATATTCCAACGCGTTATGACGCAAGTCACTAACAAAATTCCTAAGTGCATGCCGTTTTATGACGACATTTTGGTCAGTGGCAAGGGAAAATTCCATGACAAATCCTTGAACCAACTTTTGACTGCACTCCAAGATGCGGGAGCTAAACTTCTCATTGACAAATGTAAGTTATCACGGCCTGAACTCAAGTATCTTGGTCACATGATCAACGCTGAAGGTTTACACACCCTGCCAGAGGTTATTAAAGCCATTACCAATGCCCCTAACCCCACTACAATACAGGAGTTGCAAAGTTTCTTAGGATTCGTAAACCACTATTCAAAGTATCTTCCTAACTTGGCACATATTCTTGCCCCAGTGACCAGGCTGTTAAGCCCCAAAGTTAAATGGATCTGGGGGAAGGATTGTGACAAGGCAGTAAATACAGTTAAAGAACTTTTTGTTAAATCAAAGATACTGGTTCATTATGACCCTAAAAAGCAGCTCAAGCTGGTTTGCGACGCAAGTCCATATGGAATAGGTTCTAGCCTGATGCATATAATGCCTAATGGTGAGAGCAGACCAATAGCTTTTGCCTCCAGAAAATTAACAAAGGCAGAACAGGGTTATAGCCATTTTGACCGTGAAGCTTTAAGTGTAGCTTGTGGGGTGAAGAGATTTCACGAATACGATTATGGGCAAAAGTTCATCCTACAATCCGACCAGAAGGCTCTTCTTTGGATTTTTGGTCCCAAAAAAAGGTATTCCCAAAATGGCAGCAACAAAGGTTCAGCGTTGGGCAGTCCTTCTGAACGGGCATTCCTATGATTTTCAGCACATTCATGGAAAGGGAAATGTAACAGCTGATGTGTTGTCATGTCTCCCCTCCCCTTTGATGAGGAATTTGAACAGGCTGAGGATCAGTACAATGTATTAGCACTAGAAACCATTTCTAACTTACCAGTTTTAAATGAAACGTTAGTTGCTGAAAGTCGTAGGGATCCTATTCTATGCAAAGTATTTAGATATGTTCTCCATGGCTGGCCCAGTCATTGTGACGACCAGGATTTACTTTCTTACTCTACCAGGTGTACTGAAATAACTGTAGAATCAGATACATTATTTTGGGGATTCCGAGTCATAATTTCCTCAGCCTTGCAGAAACAAATGCTTAAAACGTACATAGTTCCCATCTTGGAATTGTTAAGTTAAAAGGTCTCGCACGAGTGAAGATCTGAAGGCCTTCCATGGACGCCGCAATTGAGCGTAAGGTAAAATCTTGTGCAAACTGCCAAGAGTTCAAGGTAAACCAATCACCAGGTCCTAAACATACCTGGGAGTACCCGCTCAAACCAAATGCCCGTTTTCACGCAGATTTTTGTCGGCCTGTAGATAATTACATGTTTTTAATCATGGTTGACGCCCATAGTAAAATCCCATTTGTACACAAAATGAAAACCAAAACGTCCGAAAAGGTGATAGGTATTATAAATACCCACATTGCCGAATACGGCATAATTGACGTACTTCTTACGGACAACGGCCCTCAATGGTGTTCGAGTTTGTTTCAAGATTGGCTAAAGTCCAAGGATATTCGTCACCTAACAGGGCCAAGTTGTTCGCCCTGGGTAAATGGCCTAGCAGAAGTTTTTGTCAAGAACTTTAAGAAAATCTATAAGGCTGCGAGAAGGGATGGTCTCAGGAGTACAGGATAGTATTAACTCATTTATAGAATCTAGTAGAATTACACTAAGTACTACCACTCAAGCAACAGCTGCAAAACTATATTTAAACCGTGAGTTTAAATCACGACTTGATTTACTGCTTCCGGATCCAATAGCGAAAGTGAAAGAAGGTTAACACAAACAAATTGCTAGTTCGCAAAATAAAACGTTGGTTAACTTTACATTAAACACGCCCGTGTGGTACCGTAACTTCAGCCGCATGTCTGATAAGTTATGGCTACCCGGTACAATAAATGCCGTACTACCACATGAAATTTATAATGTACTAACACAAGCAAACATAATTGTGCACAAGGCAAGATGACACTTACGATTGAGAATTGTAGAAAGAACTGGCACGATAGACGCGGTAGTTTCTAGCAAGCCGTTGTCTAGTCTAAGTCCGGATAGTTTGCCAAACGCAGCACGAAATACACCGAACTCAGCGATGATTAATCCGTCCGTTAATTACCCTGAGAATAGGCGTCCTTCCACCGTCAAGCTTAGTCACGTAGCTATCACGCCTAATTATCGTACGAGGAAATCGAATGGTTCCCGTCCTGCCAGTTTGTTGACGCCTTCGGCAAGGTCAATCCCAAAGTCTCCTGAGTGCACACGCACTAAAGCTGGCACCAGCCAATAAAAAGCAGACAGACGTCTTTCCCTTCAACTACCACCGACAATCCAGTAGGCGGTGGCACTGATGAATGTGTCGGTCCCATCGCATCGTCCCTCTTTGGACGAGATTTGGAAACTAATGATGATAATAGCGCCATAGATTCCGACACAATTCAGCAGACTCCAAAACCAGTAAACAAAAAATCCAAACGGAAAGTAATTTCGCCAATTCAAGAAGTTGCTTCTGAAAACAAAACCAAAAAACGTTCTCCGGATTTAGGACGTCACAAACAACTAAAAAAAGCACCTTACAGTTTGAATTTATAAATTAAAAACGCACTAATGCAACTGTAGCTTTGTTGTATTGTAAATTAGTTATTTGTTAGCCTAATAGAAGGTTATTTTTAAATTGTGCCGTGCTGGCAAAAGTGTCGCGTTTTGGTTATGTGTGCCCTGAATTAACAAGGTAAATTTTAATTGTTGTCGTGAGACAAACATGTGCTCGTAACTTGTTATTCGTAAGGAAAACAGATTCCTTGGTTTTAGTATTATGTTTTTTATTTTCATGGTAACATCGACTTGTGTGTGCATGGAGCCAACATAAAGCCACTCAAGTTAAGATGTAAATGTTCAACGAAACTGTAGCCACAATATGCTACAATATCTGAAGTGCTGCAAAAGTCTGGAAAAAATTTCTTCAAAATTAAGCAAAATTCTCGACCTGAAGTCTACAAATTTAAAAATTGCAGCATTAATAAAAAATTGTTGAACATTGCCATTGTCTATATCCTAAAAATAAAGCAAGTAAATGTCAAAACTGTAAAATTTAAGATAGGCAACCGTTTCACAGGCTATTCTCTAAAAATTTTTTAATGTTAAATTTAAGTTTTTTTAGCTTTCAAAAAATGTACAAGCTAATTTCCTATGAAAGCCATTTGATAGCTCCCTTGCTCTTTTAAGTTAAAAACTTCTTCTTAAGGTTAGACAGTGACTTACAATAGAAATATATATTATAGAAAAAAGATACACCTAATAGTTTCTTTTTGTTTCAGGAAGTTAGGAATTTTTTTTCAGTTTTTTTATTACTCTGTCGTTAGTGTGGTTTCGTCACGTGTGGCACCACAATAGTTAGCAATCCTTGTTTACCTTTTGTTAACCTTAACCTAGACTAACTAACTATTAGGAGTGCCATACATGTACTACTGATATACTGAACAGTATTGGTCACCATAGATGTGACACATGACCAAGGTGTCACATGACAACTGTTATATAAAGCACTGTAACTCGTCCATAAACATGTCCATGCCTGTGCTTGCATTAAGTTGTGTTATAGTCGTTACTCTGCTGGGGGAACACCACGCAATAGGCTACCAAGACAGTCCAGTGTCCATGCCTCTTAACAGTCAATCTTGCAAGATAGTAGGGGGAAAATGCGATTTGACAGCCTCAGAGCTTTAAGATGGCCGCCATGAATTAAAACACGTTTTTGGGGTTGAAGGAGTGATAGGACGAAAAAAACGCAAGAGGTCGATTTTATTCAGAATTTCATCCTCTTCCATTTCGGTTTTACGACTTTTGTCATGGGATCGAGCGTTTAGGCCTTGCATAGAGTACGGGGTGGGGTACTTAAAAAAAATGTAGTAGTGAAAAATTGTGGGGGCTCGATCACCGTTACCGAACTGTACGTGGTCGTATTTATTGATTACTTCTCTATATTTTAATAGCTAGCTTGCGCGCTCTTGCAACAGAGATAATTGATTTTCTGACGTCTAGCAACCACCTGCCTGCCAACGGAATAATGACGTGTCATATCATTCTAGAATATTCCAACAGCTGGTCAGGCAAATTAAAAATTGTTATTTCCTGCACAGACAGCTAAAGACGGAGGTACGTAGTTTATGCTCGTGATGAGTGTTATTTTTACAATTTAAAAGTAAAATGGTGTATTTTTTTTAATTAACTTGTTGGTGTTAGTGATATAAAGTGGACTGCTACAAAACGACATCGGGTGCTTGAATAAAGTAAAATAGAGAAATAATCCATGTCTGTAGGTTGTCACATTGATCCACTGGCTAGTTGAAATAACGATCTTTTTCTCCCAATGGTTAGCACCCCACAAACTCAAACATGGTTAGCACACCACAAACTCAAACCTAGTAATTTATTTATTTATTTATTTTTATATATAATAAAGTAAAAATCATGTCTGTTGACAAATTTGGTCGAGTTTTGAAGAGGTCCAGAGTCGAACGGGTGAAGGATGGGAAAAACAGAGTTGGATTTAATTTGACGCCTGAAGATAATTACGACTTGCTAGATAAACGTTTAACTAAAGTAGGCATTGAGGTACTGTCTACCGTAGATTTTGCTGCTGCAGATGTCTATTTCCAGCTAGATCTGTACGTGACGTTTCGTTAAATGAGTATGACAATAAATAAATAAATGAACACTTTTTCTTATTGCTTTATTTTATTGACCACTTCGAATAAATTGTTACAACCTTTATTTAAATGTGACAACACAAACAAGCAATATTGTCTGCATAAAATTTCGTTGGTTGCTTGTATCCTCTTCGGATTCCATATAATTCTCTTGTCACGGAGGTAATTGTAGATTTCTATCGGCGGTTTTAACCCGAAGCTGTCGAAATAAAATGTGCGCACGAACCTTTTTTATTCAAATAAGCAGTCCAATGCGTTCCTTCACCTTCTCTCTAATCTTGTAAATTAACTACGCCGCACTTTGGGACGTGCTGGCATTAGATCTTTGCTGTACACGCCTCTAAACGTATTTATACTTAGCTTCTTGGCATATTTGGCGAGATCTAAATTCGTCAAGGGTTAGTTCATAGATACCCCGGCTTCATGTAGAATCCTTGTCCACACTGGTTTTTTTTCTCCTTAATCCTCCACCCGTTTTCGAAGCGGCGGCAAGCGCTTCCATCTTAGCGTTGTGACGTTTTATTTTTTCAAGTTTTCTCGAGTTAGCCTTGGAGTCAATCAGTCTTGGCGATTGCGGCCGATCCACCTTCTACCACTCTGAGGGCAGCTAAAATTGGTAAGAGCAGGGGTAAGAAACCACCTTTCTTGACTTGAGTGCGAGAAATCTTCAGATTCAATCCCCTGCCGCTCGTTTTGGCCTTTCGAATTCTAGACTGTTGCTTCTTGGTGATGGGTAGGGCCACCTTCCCCATCTTGAGCTGAGAGTTGGCTAGACGTATGCTGGGTGTTTTGCCGGCTTTGATTTGACTCAGCATTCTCTTCTTTTGGGCCATGGTCAAACCTACGATGGCTTTTCCATATATGTTTGTTGGTGAGAGTAGAAATAAATTGATGATCCTTTTTTATATTAAATTTTTTTTTCGTAAGAAAATTCCTTTTATTCAAGTTTCTTCACACTATCACTTCGACTTTACTTTTGTCCAATTTCAAGCTCATCAATCTATTGCTAATGACAAGGATGTGACAACGTGTGTTGGCGGGTACTTGAGCCCCGAATTTGAACCTCAAAGACGTCGATTACGCTCGATTTGCGACGTTTGCTTTGCTTTCTGCAGTCGATGCAGATTAACGGGAAGATCTTGGCATACGTGGACACGTCGAAGGCGGGTCCCATTTGAGTCTCTCCGTAGTACTGCTTCCTAAAGTTGACTAGATCTTGATATACGTTCGAAACGTTTCCGCTGCCAAAATCCGTATTCAGGTCTAAAAACGGGTACCGCTCCAAGTTCAGCGTCACGTGAGCATCCTTTAGGCTGCATGGTCAAAGACGGCCGGATTTTTCTTTTGATCTCCGTCTCTCTCAGTCTGGAATTCAATTATTACGTATCTCGGCTTCTCGGTCGAGCTTGCAGTGATCAGTCTCCAAGTACCGCTAGTTGTAGTCGGCAAATTGAGCATATCCAAGTACCAGTGTCTGAAAGCCATGGGTACCGTGATTCCAGCATCCACTAACCCGTAACAACCTATTTTTCTGAGAGTCGGATGGTGTTATGTGAGGGAGACGCCAGGAAACTTGATTTAGAACGATCTTGCCCGGAGCGACTCCAGTGTCCCTGAAGATGGCGTTCGTGTCGGCAGCTCTCATTAAAGTCAACGTTTGCTGAACCCCGTAAATTGCTTTCGTGAAATCTTCGAATAATCCCATCAAATGCGAGAGGGGTATGGCGTAAGCGAAGGAACTTTTCAGGGTTAGAGCGCTGAGAAGGACGTCTCTCTTGTGTTTGAAGACTGCGTTCGTTCCATCGTCAGCCGTACTGGCGCTGGCACCGTCGAGGAATCATCCCCTATTCGCTACGTGTGCTTGGTCTTGCGGGCCGTAGCTGACGATTCCTTTCACAGTGCTGGCAAATCCCGGGTGATTGATCTCGTCCACGGTCTTGTCACCGATCTGGTACTTGATGTTCGAAAAGAGGTAGGCTATCGTGTTGTTCACGAGAGCTATCTTGTCGGTGGCAGCGTAAGCTGACCCGTCGCTCGCTTTTACCAGTGCACCCTTTACGTACAGGTAACTCTGGTGAGGATGGGTGAAGAGATCCTGGTTTTGAACCACTATTCTCAGTTCCGAGTTCACGTTGTTCAGGTTCGTCCCCACTATCGGAGTGTAGTCATGGTAATTGTACTCTACCACCGATTCGTCCAGTGTAAAAGGTTCCTGGACATTCAGGTAACCTTCTACGGTCTCCATTTCGCGTTGGAGATGAGACTTTCGAGATAGGCCGCGTTCGATGGAGTCAGGACTTGTCGGTGCTTAGCTTGGGATTCCGTAGACGGTGGTGATAGTTGTCCGGTAGATGGTTTGTTAGTCTTAAAGTCCAACATTTAATACATATTAATTATATCCTTTATTTAGATATTATTTAGATATTAGATATTTAGATATTATTTATCTAAAAAAATATTGGTTGTTTTACAAGTATTATTTTCATTTCGTCTTCCTCAAGTGCAATCTCATAGTCACGGTCTCGTACCTCAAATTAAGCGGACGATCGTCCTGGTCGGTCAACCAGATTCTGATCGAGCGAATGGCGTTGCTGGTCACGGGTAGATAGATCAAGTTGTGAGGGGATTGCACTATCCTGTATCCCGGTGCGCAATAAGGAAAGAAGCAGTAAAGAGTCGGTTGCCTGGATCCGTTCACGTAAGAATTGCCTACTAGATCGCAGTGTACCTAGATGGAATTGACGTCGAGGATGTTCGCCGTGTTCTTGGCGACGCTGATACCTTGTAGGTACACTCCGGGCTCAAATCCGAATAACTTCCCCACAGTTGTCGAGTCAGGGGCGGAGAAATCTACCTCGTAGCTCTTGTTCGTGATTTGTAGCTTGCATTTCAGAGTATTGGGGTTGCTGACAATGCGAATGTGCGCGACGTCGTTCGGGACGTCCCAGTGCTGACGCTTCATTTCCCCGTAGACGTACTTTTCTATCGCTTCTAATTCGTAGGAACCTACCGGGATGACGAATTTCGTCCACTCCCTACCGTTGTTGTGACTGTACCTAAACGTGTCCGACTCGAAAGCTTTCACATTCGGAATGGAGTTGTACGTTTCCAAGTTGACCAGGGCGATCTCCCATCCCTCCTTGTCGTTGTCCGTTAGCAGCAGAGGTGTCGAAAACTTGGTAGTGAAATCCGTGGTGTTTGACGAAAGAACTATGGAGGAGGAAGGCATCGTTGTTGTTCGTCTTATGTCGCACTTAACGAAAGTGTATCGTTTACAATTGATCTTAAACATTTATTAATACAAATTTTTTCTTTAGTCTTTTATTATTTAAAAAAAATTTTTTCATCTTTTAGCATCTCCCAAACTCATCGATCAACTTGCTGTGCTCATCACCCGACAAGAGACCGTTGGCTTTCAACTCCGCGCATATGTGCACGATTTCTTCGTCGAGCGAGGTGTTACCAGCCCTGATCAGTTTCAATCTTTCGCACAGATCGTTCGGGTCTTTGTAAAATCGGTACCCTTCTCCTTGTAGAGTCGGTTGTTGTTGTTGTTGTTGAACCTTGCCAAACACCGGTTTGATGAAGGTCGTGTACTTGTAACCGGCGCTCGATTTCAGTCTCTTAGCCGTGGGATCGTGGTCTCTGTACACGGTGCTGCTTCTCCCGAGAATGTCGTGATAATCCAACAGACTCGGGTGATCGTCGGTCGGTTTGCCAGGGTTCTTGAGCATGATCAACTGCCACAGCTCGTCGGTACCCTTGTACTTTTTTCCTCCCACCACCACGTCGTCCCCTTCGAAATCTACGTCAGAGGAACCTATCTTGTACTTTTTAGTTTCCGGTTCGTACCTTATACAGAAAGTGGGGTCGGTGAGGGCCTCCCTGGTAGCAAACATGCTCAGGTACTCGGTAGCCAGCAGTCCTAGTTGCCTAACAAAGAAGTTTCTTCTTGCAAGTATCTCATTCGACCACTCGGAGTCATGGCTTCTATTTGCTTGAGGGTGCCGGGGGTGAGTGGGCCCAGAGAGCTAGATAAACGTCGCATTGCCCCGGTATTGAAAGCCAACTCGGATTCCGAGTCTTCGTCTTCTTCCTCGTCTCTAATGGGAGCAGTCGCGGCTTCCAGGGCCCTCTGAATGTTCCAAAGTTTTTCTCCGTGCTGTATGTGTTGTTTCTGTTGCCCGGCTTCGATGGCCAACAACTCTTTGATCTGGAGCTGTCGTTGAGCAGCTGCCTCCTTGCTTTCATTTGCTTGGAGTTTGGTCTGCTCTCTGATGGGATCTGTTACGGGTTTGAATATCTTGGTGAGGTGCTCGGACTAGGTAACCTTCTCCAGCTTGGCGTCCCTGAATTTACGTTTGAGTCGTTGTTTCAAGGCCTCATACTGGTACGAAGCTCGTTGTCGTTTCTTAGTGGGAACACTCATTTTACCAAAATCAAACTACAACCCTTTTATTTAAAAAATAATTGTCTTGAGTTCTCGTTCTTATTAACAAGTATTCTTGTTCGTGGTAACGCGATTCTTGTTCTCGTTGACAGCAACACTTGTTCTTGTTGACACAAACACTTGTTCACGTTAACATCAACGCAAATTCCTATCGGTGCCAACAAAAAATCAAACTCAAGTTCACATCAAGCCACGCCCACATCTTAAGCCACGCCCACATTTATTTATTTATTTATTTATTTAAAATAGTCGCAGCACCATAAGGCATTAGAACGACATCTAAAATAAAAACAAACAACTCCAATACAACTATGTATCAGAGTGGCTGCACTGTATTGCAGTATGCTGAGCAACCAAACTCTTGTTGAATGCAATAAAGGTTTGATTTTGCACAGTGTCACTTGTTAAATCATTCCAGTCACAGATAGTTTTTGGAAGAAAAGAACTGGCCAAAACATTTGTTCTGCACTGAAATCTTCTGATTTTCTTAACGTGATCATGCCTCCCAATGTAGTCAGGGGACACAAGGTAGTCGACAGGATTCAAAATTGTGTCCCTGTGGAAAATCTTATGTAACAGTCCAAGTCGCCGGTCCCTTCTGCAAACACACAAAGGCTGCCATCCTAAACTGTTCATCATGCCGGACACGCAGGCATCATAAGTGAATTTATTAAACACCATTCGGGTAGCATGACGCTGCACGCCTTCAAGAGCATCAATTAAAAATTGAGTACCTGGGTCCCAGACTGCACAGCAGTAGTCAAGGTTTAGATCTAACCAAAGCATTAAAAACTAATTCTCTGGTGCGTGGTGGAGTGCCACGAAGTACACGGTTTATGAACCGGACTTTGGCATTTGCGTTGGCACAAAGACTCAAAATATGGTCATTCCATTTCAGCTTGTTAGTAATTTGTACTCCCAGAATAGACAGTTTATCCACTACCTGAAGAGCATCTCCACCTATAGTGTACTTTGGAATAACCACATTTTTATTTCTAGAAACTGATAAAACTTTGGTCTTGCTAGCATTCAGATTCATTTTCCACTTGATGCACCAGTCTGTGATACGCTCCAAATTATTTTGTAAAATATCTCTATCCGTAGCCTCAGAAATAATTCTGTACAATGTCGAATCATCCGCGAAGAGTGCCTTATTAGATTCAATGACTTCGGTTAAGTCGTTAATGTAAATTAAAACATAATAGGGCCACTAATGGATCCTTGCGGCACGCCAGACGAGACGGGAGCTTCCGTCGACCTTGCACCGTTTACAACCACAACCTGTTTCCTGTCCTGAAGAAATGCACGATACCAGTCGACAATCTGTGCAGACGCACCGTAGCTTTTAAGTTTCATAAGTTACAGGTCATGAGGCACTGAGTCGAATGCTTTAGCCATGTCTAAGGCTACAAGGTCAACAGTAGCTGCTTCGTCAAGTCCAGTAGCAATGCCGTGTATCATATCTAAAAGCAATAGTTCACATAATGATCCTTTTCGGAATCCAAACTGTCTCTGAGAGAGAAGATTGTTCAGTTCCAAATGTGCTACAAGATTGCTAACAAGTACATGCTCCATCATTCTGCAGCAAACAGCGGTCAGCGATACTGGACGATAGTTGCTTACAGCCACGGCAACCCAAACTCATCTAATCCAACATGCGCCTGTGCCTTCCTTCTGTCATGGGTTTGGTCTTGTCGATGGTCAGAAATCCATACGGTTCAGAATTCCAAGACTCCCCACAGGTTTGCTTAAACTCCTCGAAGCTCATGTCGCACCCGACGTGGTTGTTGTACACGTGCTTGAGGTTGGTGTCGTCTTGCTTGAACAGCATTATAATCCGTACGCGATTTGTAAACTGGGCGTGGCTTAAAAAAAATATCGATTCTCCACTCCAGTACAACACCACGACTAGCATCATGGGTAAAAAAAACCGCCAGAACAGCAGTCACAAAATGGCGTCTATTAACGCGTCTTCAATCGGGAAAAGAGGTAAAATGATTCACAGCCAACTTGGGAAATTATTTGGAAATGTCTATTGTTATCTGCGAAGCAAGGAACCAACAAAGAGCAAGAACGCCGTTTCCCAAGAAACGTCAGATGCAACAAAGGTTTCTTTCAGTTGTGTTAAACAAATAGTTAACGAAGGCGCGCAACTACTCGCCGAAACAAGTGCCACTCCAGCCGCAGTAGAGGTTACAGTTCAGCGGTTCATAACGGCCAAATGCGCCAACGTTAACAAGCTTGGATTGGACGACTTTTAATCTGTGGGACGACTTTCAACTGTCAGCCAGTCGAACAGCAATAACTGAAATTTACCGAGAAGGTAATTATCCAAATGTTGATAATGTTTTGGCCAAGTTCAAATCGAAGATTGGATTTAAAGATGGGAGAACTTCCGTGGCATTTAACCATGAAAAAGAAACTTGGGATGAAATACGGAAAATGCAACAACAGAAATTTTAAATGAAAACGTCCAGAAATTGTTGCCCAGCGTCGCCGATTTTTACGTCAGGTATGACATTTAAAAAGTAATCCCGTCTCATTTACAGTATTTATTTATTTGGATGAAACTTGGGTGAATGAGCGTCATGGGCGCGACGCCAATGGCAGCTAAAGAAAAGGTGCACCGGACTCACAGCTGACAGCGCAAATGAAGGCTTGGTTGGTCGCCTTGTTCCGATTGAAAAGGGCCGAAGACTCATTTTGCTACACACCGGCAGCTAGGATGGTTTTGTTAAAGACGGCATGCTTCTTTTCCGAACTGGATTTTTTTCCCACTTTCTGCAACCCCTTAGCTTGGCTGTGAACAAACAGCTCTTCTCAGAGCTATACAAACGGTTGTTTTCACAACCACCAAAAATGAAAAGATCTGAAATTTGTACTGTTTCACAAATAAATTGTTACAACATTCACAGTAGAACACACTTCCTTCCTTAACTTTTTTTTTTAGCTCCACAATGAATTAAAACTTAAAACCTACTTTTTTTTAAATATTTATTACCTTCTGACCCAAAATACAAGAAGGGTGGGCGGGGGGGGGGGAGAAGAAATACCCAAAAGGCAGTGGCGAATGTTTTAAAGAAAATAGTAAATAAATACATTTTCCCAAAAATTTTACGCCCCACGGCACGATATTAGGGTGGAGGGGGAGCCCTTTTACTCCACTGCTGAAAGGGCCTGAGTCGGAAATTATGACAGTAAGTGGAAAGAAAACAGAGGCTAAAATGAGATTCGGTAAAAAAATAGTATTTTCTCTTTTTTGGACTCGGCCTGAAATTTATCTTATACCCCCCCCCCCCAATATTTTTTATTTGTCTTCGATTCCCCCCGATTCCCTATTGATGGAGAAGGCCTGTGATAAAAAAAATTGTCATCAAATAACAAAACCATGATCGCGCACAGACAAGCCTTGGTGCGGTCTATAGATGGCCACAAGGCACACCGACTCCGGGAAAATGTATGCTAAATCAAGCTGCTCGCGAGCCACGCCCAGTTTACAAATTGCGTACGGAGTATAGAACGTTGGCGTTGCCTCGTATCACGTGCTTGGGAATCCTGCTGTCTGATACAGGTAAAACACGTCCACATTGGCATGTCTTCCGTAGGCGAAGTACCTCTCGATCTTGTCCTGCTTTTCTATCATGCAGTCGTCGAATAAAAACACGGTCTTCTTGTGTTGTCGTCTACTAACAGTTGTTCGGGTAACGGAATCTCTTCCAAACTCGGGCTGAAGAAGGCTATTTCGGGGCAAGTCTCTTCGAAGGCCTGCCTCAACCGTTCGTACTTGCTTTGAAACAGGGTCTTGGAACACACATAGAGTCTGTTGTAGTCTAGCCAGCCGTCGTTGCAGAGGAGATTGAGGGTTAGGTTCGTCTTGCCACACCCGGCCGGTCCGCAGAGGATGCACCGAAGTTGTTTCGGTAAATTGAGATGGTTCTTGCTTTTCTCGAAGGTGATGTCCATTGAGTCGTAATTGATCAGTTTCATTTGTAAGGTTGAAAAGGAATGTTATGCTTTATATAGAAAAAAAATTAAAAGTAAAAGTGAGTTGTTGATTAGTTTCATTGAAAAAGATCGTTATGCTTTCTATACAAATTTTTCTATAAGTAAAAGCTAAATTAAATCAATCATGTATTGCTTGAAGTGTAAGCAAGTTACCGGTACTGCAGACCCGGTTATCGTCACGACATCGAACAAGCGCTCTCTGCTGAAGGAAAAATGCGAGGTCTGCGGTTCGAAAAAGGCACAGTTTCAGAAGCTACTAAGCGGCCCTCGCAAACGATCTAAAGCTCCCACGAAGGGCTCGGGTCTGTTAAACACGATGATAAATAAACTACCTATCGAACTACACATCCCGGGGTACAAGTTTTGCGGCCCCGGTACGAAACTGAGCGAGAGACTGGCGAGAGGAGACGTGGGGATCAACACTCTCGACGAGGCTTGTAAAAATCACGACATAGCTTATGCCGCCAGCGATGATTTGGAAGACAGGCATAGGGCGACGAAGAGTTAGCTTCGGCGGCAAAGAAAATCGTCTTCTCCCTTACCAGAGCTGGTTTGAGCGAGCGAGCTGCTGCGCAGCTATCGCCGCCACCATGAAGGCTTAAGTCAAGTTGGGGATGGGTGTGTAAAATTAACTAAAATAAATAAATAAATGAAATGCCCATTATGCGTCAAATGGAAATTTTTTTTTAATAACAAAAGGTAAAAACTTAATATAAAATGGATACTTTAGCCGAAGAACTGCATAAACCGGCTCGTAGACATTATCCCAGGCGTAAGACCAAAGCCACCTCCGTAAACGATCTGTGGCAGATAGATTTGGTCGAGATGATCTCGTACTCCCGCGTCAACAGTGGGTATAAGTACCTGCTCACCCAGATAGACATAATATACAGCAAGTTCGCTGGAGCGGAACCGATCAAAGCCAAGTCCGCTCACGACGTCACAGCCGCCTTTAAGAGAATGCTGGTCTCAGCCAATCCTATGCTACTGCAATTGACGAAGGGACGGAATTTTTCAACTCGACATTCACCCCTCTGATGAAAAGACTGGGCATCAACCACTACCCCACCTACTCGGAAACCAAAGCGAGCGAGGTGGAACGTTTCAACCGCACGCTGAAGACTTTGATGTGGCAAGGGTTCACGCGTAGAGGTAGCTACAAGTGGGTAGACTTACTTCCTTCTCTGTTACACAAGTACAACAGTTCCGTGCATAAAACCATCAAGGCGAAGCCTAAACTTCCAAAACCCACCATTCCTAAACATTTAACAAAATCTAATAAATTTAAGGTCGGAGATAATGTGCGAATCTCGAAAGTAAAAGGGGTGTTTGACAAAGGCTACCTTCAAAACTGGACCAACGAAATTTACGTTATAGATAAAGTAAGAAAGACTTACCCGGTCACCTATACCCTGAAAGATTACGGCGGGGAAAGCGTACAGGGCGGCTTTTACGAGTGGGAGTTGCAAAAGACGACCGTGCCGGCCCTGTTTCTGGTAGAGAAAGTGGGGAAAAAGACCAATTACTTGGTGAAGTGGCAGGGATACGATGATAAGTTTAACTCGTGGGTGGATAAATTAGACGAGTTGGGTTAATGTTGTTAACACAGTGTACAATTTTTTTCTTATATTAAAGAGTTCACATCTCATTTGATCTTACTAATTTTTTTTATATATAAAGACCTTGACAGTTCGTTTTTTTTATGTCTAGATTCAATCATGTCTGAGAAAACAACATTTACCTGCGTCTACTGTTCAGCTGTATTCCCGTCGCAACATCAGCTGCGTAACCACATTTGCTCTCGTCACCCAACCCAACGTGAAGAATGCGGCTGCTTCAACGACCATCTATGTGATTCGGCCGGGTGTGAAACCCTTCCCTATCTCTCCTGCAGGGACGCCCTGAACCATCGGCAGTATGAGTTGCCACTGACTGCAGACGAGGAAATCACCGACCCGCTCGCATTTTTGGTTTCGGCCCGTCTCACCATCCAAGGTCTGATAGTCGTTTGCTTGGACCAGTTAATAACGTGTAAGGTCCAGATCGGTTTAGGAGTGGAGTTCGTCCGGGACACCTCGGTAGAACAATTTGGCTTCTGGTCTCGTTACGGGGAAATTTATAACCCGAATGACGTTCCTGCTCTTCTTGATGTAGCTCTGGACAAAATTTAGAGGTCCATTGATGCCTTTGCACATCGAGAGAGTGGGTGGGATATAGCACGTGTAGACAACCTCCTCATCAGAGTGGCAAGGTACACTCCCCTACGAGCTTCATCCTATATCCCACTTCCGAAGGAGCTGAGTGCTAAGAAGGGGGCAGTAATTAACATTCAAAATTTTAACGATGAAAAATGCTTTCTCTACTCAGTTCTGGCCGTGGGTTTGGGATTAACCAGCATCAACCCAGAGGATTATGTGGAATTCGAAGACACGCTCGATACGTCCATGTTAACCTACCCGGTGAAGCTCGGTAAAATTGACGCCTTCGAAAAAGCTAATGACCTCTCCATTAACGTAATTGCGCTTACGGGCGATAATGGTTTACACCCAATTCGTGTCTCCAAAAACTTTTCCGGACAACCTATCGATCTTCTCTTGTTGACGAGGGCTGATGATGAAGAAGCAGATGCAAGCACGGATGATACAGCACTCAACACTCACTACTGCGCTATTTCTGACTTCAAGACACTCTTGCGTTACTGCGGATCCGGCTCACATGCTGGATTCTACTGTAGAAACTGTTTTGCCAGGTTTGGAAAGGAGTGGATGCTCTTCAAACCCCGCGAAGAGTGCATCAAGACAAATCCCGCTAAAACTCTCGATTTCAAGAAGCCTGGGGAGAACTTTCTAGAGTTTCGATAACACAACCGAAAAAACCCCTTCACTAGAGTCATCTATGCTGACTTTAAATGCCTAAATCAAACCATTGATACCGCCCACCCCAATCCCTCCACGAGCTTTTCATCTAAAATCACACAACACGTGCCCTGCAGCTTAGGCTACGTCGTGGTGGGACCAGAAGGGGAGATTGTGAACCAACAATACTATCTCGGGGAAGACGCGGTAGTAGAAGTTTTCAAGTGCATGGTTAACGAAGCGGAAGATTACTGCACATTGTTGAAAAATGTGAAACCACTAGATCTATCTCCCGATGAACAAAATAGCTTTGATCATGCAAACGCATGTCGATATTGCGGACAAATCTTCATTCCTAACCCGCCGAAGAAAGGAGATTGCAAGGTTAGAGATCACTGTCACGTCACGGGGAAGTACAGATGACCAGCACACTCCTAGTGCAACTTAAGAGCGGGGGAACAAAAAACAATTCCCATCATAATTCATGGATTGGAGGGGTACGACATGAATCTCCTAGTGCAGGCTGTGCATACATTCCCAGGGAAGGTGGAAGTGATCGGGCGGAATAAGGAACGATTTAAATCCATGACAATCTCTTTTAAACAGGAGAAAGCGAAGAGGGTAGATCTCCGCTTCATCGACAGCTTTAGATTCATAGCAACATCCCTGGACACACTCATTAAGAATCATAAGAATGGTGGTGGCAGGTTCCCAATCCTCGAGGCTGCTCTAGACTCGGGGCGACAAACTGCTTGCTTTCGTGATGTCACGACTTGGAAGTCGATTTTGAATCTCCTGACTCAGAAGGGTGTATACCCCTACAGTTATGTAAAAAGCTTGGCCGTTTTCGACGAAGACGATTTCCCACCAAGATCGGCTCTTTACTCAGAGCTGAAAGAGGAAGAGGCAAAGGGTTATGATTATGTTCGTGCTCTAAATCTACGGCTTAAGTTGAGGGAGAAGAGGTTTGGACTATACCACGAGATTTTACCAGATGACGGACGTTTTCCTGTTGGCGGATGTTTTTGAAGCTTTCAGAAGAATTTGTCTCGAAAACAACGAACTGGATCCCTGCTACTATGTATCCGCTCCAGGGTTTAGCTGGTCGGCCCTCCTCAAGAAGACTAGCCCAAAGTTGGAATTGTTTACACACGCAAGGAAAGTCAACCTCATCACTTCAGGCATTCGTGGAGGAGTATCCTTCATAGGGAAGAGGTTCGCCAAAGCCAACAACAAGTACCTACCCGATTTTGATGCTAGCCGACCATCTCAGTTCATCGTCAACTGGGACATGAATAACCTATACGGTTTTGCAATGTGCAAGTCTCTTCCCTACGATGAGTTTCGATACCTGACGAAAGAAGAGATCAGAGCCTTCGACGTGGATGGCGTGCCGGATGATTCAGATGTCGGGTACATTCTCGAATTGGATCTCGAGTATCCCACTGAACTACACGAGGCCCACAACGATTATCCACTTGCTCCCGAGAAGTTCAAGATTAGGGAGGAGCACGTGTCTCCCTATTCCAAACGATTGGCAGGAGATAGAACCACAAAATTAAACCAACCACCAAGCTAGTCCCAAACCTTCTGCACAAGAAGAAATATGTAGTGCACTACCGCCTCCTGAAAGTTTACCGTCAACAAGGATTAGTGCTTCGTCGCATTAGGAGAATTCTTGCATTTAACCAGAGACCGTGGATGAAGTCCTATATCGTTTTCAATACCGAGAAAAGACAGAACGCAACCACCCCATTCGAGAAAGACTTTTTAAAGCTCTTGAACAATTCGGTCTTTGGTAAGACCATGGAGAACAAACAGAAGCGTCTTACCGTAAAGCTATGCACCGACGTCAAGCGGGCCATCAAATACACCTCCCTACCCCACAGCGATTCCTTCAACATCCTGCACGACGACCTTGTGCAGATAAATCTACGCCAACGACGGGTGATGTGCGATCGTCCTACCTATTCTGGGTTTGCGTTTCTAGAACTAAGCAAGCTCGCGATGTATAAATTCCACTACGAGTACATCCAACCAAAGTATGGGGATCGTGCCAAACTCCTCTTCACGGATAAAGATAGCCTCTGTTACCAAATTGAAACGCATGATATCTACGAGGACATGCTTCAGGATCATCACCATTTTGACACTAGTAATTTTCCTCAAAACCACCGGCTTTTCTCCAACATGAACAAGCAAGTCCTGGGTAAAATGAAGGATGAGATGGGAGGCAAGCCCATCCTAGAGTTCATCGGCTTGAGGTCGAAAATGTACTCTATTAGAGCATTGAAGAAGGAAACCATCAAGAAGGCTAAAGGAATTCAGGGAGCATTCACGAAAAAACATCTCACCTTTGACGATTACAAGTCTGCGCTGGATCAGACGACATCTGTGCAGAAGGGGACTTGGTCAAAAACATCCAGCACCAGACACGAGTTGTCCATGACCCATGTTTCAAAATCCCTCCTCAGCCCATACGATGATAAACGGTACATTCTCGAAGACACCGTTAATACTCTGGCCACTGGTCACATTGATTCCGGTGCTTGGGTAGAGTTTGATACCGTAGATGATTTCAACGAGGACGTGGACGTGGTGAGCGACGAGGAGGCGGAGGAAAAAACAAGTGCCACAACCAACGTAACCGAAGTTGTGGCAGCGAAGAAGGCGGAAGAGCAAGTTAAAGCCATTCGCAGACTCGCATTGAAAGAAGATCGCCAGCGAAGACTGGACGACCCAGTTGGGTGGGAGGAGGAAAGAAAGGTGAGAAAGAGAGAGGCTGAACGGGATCGGTACGAGGCCCTAACCTCAGTGGAGAAAAAGCGTACAGTCGAAGAGGAAGGGCAGAGACGTGCAACCATGACGGAGGAGAAGAAGTGAGAGAGAAGAGTGAGAGATGCGTCGGCAAAAAGAGCACAAATCGGCGAGATGTCGGAAGAAGAGAAGAAAGAGAGGCGAAAACGAAGATCAGCAACCCCAAAAGTGAGGCGTGCGACAGCAAAAAAAGAAACTGTAAAGCTAAACCTTTTTCCCACCCACTCGCATCCTATTACCCAATCCCTCTCCTACATGATCGACTATACCATCGGGGACTTTGGTCTCTGGCAGGTCCAACCAAGGTGGGCAGGCGGTTGTGCCCCTTCCCTAATCCCACCTCATCCCTCCCTTTCGATTTATCGCAGCCTTGACGCGGCGGAGGGGCTCAGTACCCCAATGATATGGAGGGGGAAGCAAGTAGCGGTATAACTCATTAATTTAAAATGTTAGACTATTTATTCCTTTAGACGTTACGAGCATTTTGGTTCTTTTTTGATGCTTTTCTGAGTTTACATGCTTCATTCTTTATTTTAAGTACCCTACCCCTTAGTCTACATAGAGCCTAAACGCTCGATCCCACGACAAAAGTCGTAAAATCGAAATGAAAGAGGATAAAATTCTGAATAAAATCGACCTCTCGCGTTTTTTTCGTTCCATCACTCCTTCGACCCCAAAAACGAGGTTTACTTGATGGCGGCCATCTTGAAGCTGAGGCTGTCAAATCGCATTTTCCCCCTACTACTCAAGATAAAGAGTGGATTATGGAGCTAAAGCGTTGTTAGGAATTGTGACTGCTGTAAGCCCCAGAAATGAATATTTGGGGTTCCAGAAATGAATTTTTTCCTGTAGTTTGGCCTGCTTTTTCTGATGCCCCTCCCCCCCTTTAACAAAGTCTAAAGTATTCAAAGACTTCCACCTCGACAGTGCTCGAAAAATCCACAAAGCCCCCAATTATCCTCCCCCCCCCCCCCACCCTGCTTCTCTCCATTATCGTGGCTTTTCTTTGATCTAATATTGTATAGTATAGAGGATAAATAATCGAACGTACTTCCGTCTATAATCATAGTAAAACTTTTTTTTAATAGTTTTGTTATAAAAAGTACATTTTCACCTTTAATTGATTACGTCTATTTACGTCTGTAATGGCACGGTTCATATTTAAAATTCTTTACAAATATGAGAAGTACAGAAAATAGTAAAATTTGTGTTGGTGCCATTGGAAAGAATACAACTCTTTTTTTAAGGTTAGCTTATACAAAACATGTTCTGTTTATGTATTAGTAATGGTTGAAGGTAGAAAGTCTCTGGCTTATGGCGAGGATAGTTTCAGTCCAAACTATTATGCCTAGTGAATTATTTGTACAGCCAAAAATTACTTTAAAAATTTGATCCTTTAAATTAACGAGAGAGATGATTTACTTCACAATAAACAATTTAGCACTAAATTAACAAAGTGTGAAGTTTGAGGGAAATTCGTGAGAATTGCGTTATTAGGTGGTAATATTTGACTAGTACACACATGACATGTAGTACATAGGTTTGCAACAATGCTATAGCAACGCATTCTCATTTTATGTATACACCGCAAGAGGGTCTTCCTTCAGTCTTCATTAAACCATAAGAGGGAAAGAAGAAAACAAACCACGCAGCGAAAATCATACACATCATTTTACTTTATTTACTTACTTACTTTATTTACTTACTATTTACTTATTTACTTATTTACTTTATTTACTTTATTTTACTAAACCATGTATGCAGAATCGTTTTGTGGAATTAGGTCTGAAGAGGCAGTGCAAGGGGGAAAGGGAAACTAGTACCCTTTTTCCATTTGTAAATCCCGAAATACAGCATTAAGACCTTCCATAACCATTCTCCCTTTCTAGGTGCCTCTTGTTAAACCTAGTATCACACTCAGATTCTACACCCATGTTTTAGTAAAGCAACTTTTTCCCACATTGCTCGTATTTCTTTATTTGTGGCGCTATGTGGTTAGCATATCGTAATGTTAACCCTGTATAGCAGTTTCCAAAAATACAACAATTTAGTTATTTATTATTTTCAATTTTTGCACAATCATTTCATTTTGCATTTTCCTAAGTTAAATGTGCCATTTATTTAGGTATTAAGTATAGATTCCCCCTCGCTTCTAACAGCTGAGGGGATAAGTTAGTTACTGGCTTTGATATAGGCTACCTTGCCGCGCTTGTGATATACACAACCTAGTGTCACTGACAAAAGGATGATGACTGTCATGCATACTTACGACAACGTGGCTTTCTTGAGTGATGTCATCATTAGGTATAACGATTGATCTATCTATAGGGCAAGACTATTCGAATTTGTCAGAATTATGCTCTACAGTAAATGATCAGCCATAAGCAGGTGGGAAGAGGACTAACCGTTCTTCAGTTGAGTGGCATTAACATGTGTTTTCACTTTACCCAAAAATACTCCCTTCAAATTCTAGCTTAAATTCTTATATTTTAGGCTTGTTTGCCAAAGAAAATGAGTCTTAGCCAGGCTCTCCATCTTTTTGCTCCCCGTCACTCTTAGTTCACGGCTTGATCCACGTAAGATCGTGTGTTTTTTGCAGTTCATGTGATTTTCGTCTTCGATCCTGCCCGATGTTTGCTACACAAGGACCAAAAAAATCGTCAATTGAAGATACCTGGAAAGGATTAAATTATGGAGGAAAAAATTGAACTTGTGGCACTCGTACGAGCGTAATCCGTGCGATGAAAATAGACAACGACATAATGTCTGTCAAAATGAATATGCAAATTGAGCACGCAATTTTGAGCTTTGTTTATAGAGCAACGTGTTGTAAGTAAAGGCACTATGGCTTCACTTTTCAGATTTGTTAAAACAAAAAGGGGGGTCCACCCACTCTATTCCTCCCCTCCAAGCCAAATTCTTGTTAATAGTGATACTGATAAGTCGAATTTCTTAAACAATGTGTTTGTTAAAAAATTGTGTTGTTGACAATCGGGTTGTTCCCTCCTTAGTTGGTCCTCAAATTGAATTGAATTGTGATTTCCCAGAATTTTCAAATTTGAAAGTGTTTGAGGTATTAACTACTCTGAAACCCAGTCACATTGTACCAAACGGTTACCCTGCATTCTTTTACGAAGAAATTAAAGAAGAGGTGTGTGAGCCACTTGCCAGAATCTCTGAACTCTCTATGGTAAGCTGCCTGAGGATTGGAAAAAGGCACGTATCAGTCCAATATTTAAAGGGCAATAACATCCATTTTGGCATGCATGTTTTACTTTTGGGTCACTTAACACAATAACTAAACACAAGAATTGTGGTACGAATACGTTACGTACGTCCGATACAACAATTTAATTACTGCATCACCAAAACACGATACGGAGGCCGCCATTGTTTTGCTGTAATGTGCAGGAATTAATGCCGACAGACGGTGCTTATCGATTTCGAATCTTTTTTTTTTTAAGGACCACCTTTTTTTGGTTGATTTCATAGTTTTCTTTAAATTTATTCTTTGGTGGTATTATTTGTATCGATTTCGACTCGCAGCCTATTGAGATAGCTGTGTTGGCTGTGAGTAGCTCAAGCGTCCGCGGCCTTAGCTGGCCAACGGTAGTATGGCCAGCAAACGCCGTCAGACGCTTGAGCTCTCACAGCCAACAGAGCTATCTCAATCGTCTGCGAGTCGAAATCGATAAGAATAATACCACCAAAGACTAAATTTAAAGAAAACTATGAAATCAACCAACAAAACGTGATCCTTAAAAAACAGAAGATTTTTTAATGTAAACTGAATTAAGAAAAGACAGTCGAATATTAAAAGAAGCAAAAGCTTCCAGGACTCTCCTTAGGCCTTTTTATGTGTAGTATACAGCATTTCTCCACAACACCTACAGTTGTAGGAAGGTACATCACTATCAGACGTATGAGTAAGTTTATGGTAAAATCCGTGGCCTTTCCTCACCAGTCCAACTCTGCTCTGTGGGCTCCCACACTATTGGATTGGCCTAATCTAAATAGTGTTTTGATACCACTATGCACGGCCGGTCTTGGATCCACCGTTTGCAACACTGGTATGGTTTGGTTGCCCATGTGTAAGTCCGTGTTTTAAGTTTCTTCAATAGAAATTTTGTGCTGACGGGCTGAAAAACGCTTTCATCGAATTAAGTTTGTTCAATCCAATGTTTGCGCAGACTGGCTAACAAACGCTGATTTCCGTACGCTTCCCTTACTCAATCAGCACATCCCGAGACACAAATCACTGGACGTCCCGTTGTAAAAGTTTGCACGGTCAAGCATCGTTGTATGAAAAAAATTTGCGCATCCCGTAACGCAAATCACTGGATGCTCCGTTTTAAAAATTGGCACGCTTAAGCACGCACTAGCTAATAATGTTGTATTGCTTGCTGAAGTCCGTCCAGGAGGCCTCAAAATTCACAATGTAGTTTAGTTTGATTTAGGACTACATGCGTTTAGCTGAAACACGGATTTCGTCATTTTACCCCTCAACAATCAACGGTTTAGATGAAATTGTTAGGCACCGTAACACGTGAAAAGCGATTAAAGTGATTGTTGTACTCTTTTCCTTTTTTTCGTTTATTTCTCCCGTTATTCAGAATTATTATGTATAGTTGTGCCCGTGCGCATGCTGCCCCCCCCCCCCGCCTCCCTCCAGGTGTTTGGTCTTTGGTTTTAAATTTATCAAACCGAAGACCGAACATGTGAATGGCTCCCTCTCCCTCACAATTACTTTAACCCCGAATCCCCACACTCCTGCCCCCCTCCCCCATACACGCTTGCCCGCCTTCTCCTCCCCGAAAACGTCGCCCTGTGACATACTCCCTTTTGTGCAGCCCCGGAAAAGTCGCTGGCGTGTGTTTGACTGAAGGCTAAAAAAACCGTATCACTGAGAAATCCAGCATTCAGTAATCAAGTAATCCCATGTTTAAGTTAATCCTTTGAAACAATTCACTTCGGTAGCGCGCATTGTCCGCCACAACACTTGCCCTGGCACCCTCTCCCGCACCCCCCGAAAACGCCGCCCCGTGACATTTCCCCTTTGGTGCAGCCCCGGAAAAGTCGCGTGCGTATGTTTGACTGAAGGCTAAAAAAAACCCTTAGAAATCCAGCATTCAGTAAGCAAGTAACCCTATGTTTAAGTTAATCCTTTGAAACTATTCACCTCGGTACCGTGCATGGCGACATTGTTGCAAGCAACGATTATTGCCGCCCACTTAAAAACCAGGGGGATGGTGCTTTCAGCTTTACTTGTCCGCGTCGGATTTCCAAGATGGCGACCCCATTGAGAAAAAAGCTTACGTCGATTTCGTTATAATTGCGTGCGTTAATTTCATTATAAAACGTAAGCAAACCACGAATTGATTAAACTAAGTCGCGATATTGCAGCCTCACATTTTTAGCTTGGTAAAATTTGAACGGATGAAATTAACTTCCTATGGTAAAATCCACCCACATTAGTCAGTGGAGAAAGAGTTAGCGATGCGATAGAGCCTCTTCACGCCTGTGTTGAAATTGGATTACGACGGTAGGCTGAACGTAGTACGTGTTTTCCCAGCATCAACCAAAACGTTTTAGGGATGAAACGCTCTCAGAAACTACTCAGGTACGGTATTTGGTCATACATAATTTTCATGAAACACAAAAAAATAGTCGATTAGCATTTTTCAGCAGATCGCAAACTTTGACAGCCACTTGTCTTCCAAACAGAACTAGTTCCAAGATGATGGCGATGCCAACAATAGCTCAAGCGATGGCTTCTGCAGGTGCCTTTCAAGATGCCAAAAGCAAACTGTAATGAATGTCTACAGCCAACCGCACCAACATGATCAATGAAATCTATTCGTGGAGTTACAAAAAAAAACACGATTGCTGGGCGGCGTGTCCGAAGTTACTGTCTATCGTTGCAGAACAGAGTTCAAAGTCAGTGTTGGGTGTTTGACTGCGCCACGCTAACGAAATCCGAACAATGCGTAACGCTTCATACCATACTGTGGAGGAGGAAAAAATATCAACGAAGAGTTAACGTAAAGCTGACATGCAAGCTTGGCTGCAGTTAATGCTGTTGATATTACGATGTTGTCGAACCGTGAACTGTGTGAAAACACCGTACGATCACAACCGTTATTCAATTGACAGCCTTGCTGCGACACACGGACACACAAACGTAAAAATGCGACGAATTTACGCTTTCAGAAATTCGGAAAAAGTTCATGATTATTGTCGAAATGACGACATTGCACCTGTTGAAAAGTGACACGTGCCGTAAACGAATACGATTCTTAACAAATTTCTCACGTACGACAATGAGACGAATCACTCCGGATTTATAGTTTACTTTCTGTAAAAATCAGCGTCACAGCTGGGCTAACCTGGCCTTGCCATTGAACGAGACGATAGACTATTATTTTAGAGGCGGGTTGGGGGGGGGGGGGGAGAGAAGGACATTCATTATTGGAAGAAACGTGTGTTAATGCTGGCCACACGAAATCAGTGTTTGAACAGGATTGACTGTGAAGAGTTTCGGAAAGTTTCACTACTTTGGCTTGAAAGCGCCACGTAAGTATTGAAGTAAGACATTCGTTACAGTTTGCCCCCCCCCCCCCCACCCACCTCCATACCCCACCTGCTTCTAACACTCCTCAAAACGGTCGTTTTAAAGGCCTAACCAATACGGGCCTTTTCAGGAACATTTTTGAAAGAGAGAAATCATTCCTGTTTAATAAAATTTCGTAATGCAGAAATAACACACACACTATTAAGCATTAAACATTGAGTGTATTAACAATAAAGACATGCTATAGTGTAACACTGCCTAAAAAAATGTGAAATTATGAGCATTCAAAATAATCGCGTGAATGTTATGCAATTTCTACATCATTGTTTGAGTTGGAGCTCGCGGATGGATACAGACATTTCAGTGGTAAGCAGGCTTTGGTCGCGTCGCTAACACTTTCTCCACTGACTAATGTGGGTGGATTTTACCATAGTAATTCATCGAAATACACTTCTTGAGCTGATAGAAAAATTAGAAGCAGACGATGCAACAAGCATAAAAATGGAAGCAGACGATACAGAACACGAATTTTTAAATTACTGTACTTGTTATAACCTAAAGCATAAAATAACTTCGGGGGGAGTGGGCGGGGACGGATAGTTCAAATTGTACGCCCAGCTTTGCACACGGATGCTAGAAAACATGTGACCACCACGGGCAGTGGGGGGGGGGGGGGGGGGCGACAGGCGGGGGGGGCGGATTGTTGTCATCAATATTAAAAAAATTATGATCATCCGTTTGGTGTTGGTGAATTTGTGTGGCGCCCCTCCCAAAAAAATTGAATTAAAATTTTCATTTTTAAGTGAGTGTCTGAAAAGGTACTAGGCCTACTTTTGCCTACTTTAATAAGTTGTGGGATATACTAAGCTAAATAGATGTCTTACATAACCATTCTATAACTTGCTGTGCGCTTCCTATCTCGCAGTTTTGTCCCTAACTCCCTCCCCCCCCCTCCCCGTTAACACCTTCAAATAAATGTTGGCCCCTTCCTCTCTTCATCCCTCTCCCCCCCCCCCCCCCCCGGTTGATAAATAATGAATGGTCCCTTATTTTTTATGTATATTTATTCTCGCTTTACGTCCTGTATGGCTTCATCAAAGTTTTGAAGAAAATAGCAAATAACCATTCTCCTAGATTTTTATTCCCACTCGGCTCGTTTTATTAGGTTTTTTTTGGCGAATGGGGAGGGGGTTGTCCCCTCTTACCCCGCCCCCACCCTTTGCCCTACTGTTCGACTTTTGCTGTTGCAAAGTGAAATAATCCAACTTGATTTTATTTCATTTTTAGCATTTAGAGCATAATGATGCATTAATGTTTCCAAGAAAGATTACAGAAAGTACAAAATAAATTAATTACAGTACTGTTTGGAAAAAAGATAAAGATTAAAAAAACCATTGAACTATACAAAGAGTGTGAAATATTAAAAATAAAGGAACTTTACAAATATATAATAATAACAAAAAATTATTATAGCAATGCATTCAAAGTAACCACAAAAAATTTAGATAAAATAAGAGTAGGAAAAAGAAGATATGAGATGCCAAGTTGGAATAATGCATATGGAAAAAGAGGAAAAAAGTATTACATACCACAATTATTTAATGAACTGTCAGAAAATATGTTAACATACATAAATATGAAAGAACTAAGGATAAATTAAAAAAAAATACCTCATAATAAATCAGATAAATACATATTACAAGTCCAGTGAGAAGCGCCAATAATTTATGAAGAAGTTATAAACGTTAAGTAATATATATTTGTGTGATATTTAGTGTATGTATAATGTGTATGTATAATTTATTGTAATTATTAATCACTCGAGAATAAGATGTTGTAAATCTCACACAAGCTTTCTATAAGCTTCGAGAATTGCTTTGCAATAAAAGAACTTATTATTATTATTATTATTATAATTTGCCAATTTTTGTTTTCAAGTTCCAAGTAGTTCAGTTATTTTTTTTAGCTTAAACGCCGACAATGGCACAGTCTACGCGACTAAAACTTTAGTAGGGTAAGAACGCGATTGAGTTGTCCCTCCATCCCCGGACGG
>JAHWFP010079638.1:0-12802 GCA_023313725.1 Lithobius niger
GGATGAAAAGGCCATAAAGGATTATTGAAGGATTATCACAATTAAAGGCTGAGTCCTTGTAGCCTTTTAGAACGCCAAGGTGTGGAGGTCGCCTGACCATTCTCTCTAGGTCTAGCCCGTTGGGATATGCAGAGTATGAGATGGGTGGCCGGTGTGGATCGTTTAGAACTAGTGGGACTGTTTGCGACACTTTCAATATTTCTCTCAGAGACGGATTTTGTGACTTTGATTCAAGAAAGGGTAGAGAATCTACTCCCACTCAATGTCGTTCAAGTCGAACTGGAATATACAAGAGCCAAGGGGATTTGTCCAACACTGACATATACAATTGAAGTAGCAGTGGAAGGCACGGTTTGAACATTACTAAAATGTGATGAGTCAGTAACGCCCAAGGAGTGATCAGTTGACCCTAAAACGTTGCTTGTCCCCAGGTCAGTATCAGAATAATAAGACCAGGGATGCCTAGGGCTTTTGGAAAAAGTAGTCGATCCCATTTTGATCCTCCAGAAAAATTACGTCTATAGATTCCGTGAATTCACCAGTATGGGATAGAACAGCTTGTATGTGTGCTTGTTCTGGTTAAAGCTGAGATATATCTTGGCAGAACCAGCAGTGGTGAACTTGTAGGATGTAGGTAAGTGAACGACAAGCAACCAAATCTCTTGATTCAGCTAGGGCGAGGAACACGCTCGGTCCATAGGTGATGGGGTGAGATGTCTCCAGGGGTAGCCTTGGTGCACAGGTCACTATGCAACACTGTTGCTTCATGGCAAGTGTATTCCCAGAAGACGTATAGCAGGTTCACCTCCTCCAAAATCGCTCGAGAGATCTTTTTAAGGCTTGAATGCACCTTTTCCGAAATATCATTTTATACGGGCGTTCGAAAATGGGTACATTTTCAGACATGAACTGTTGGACACGATATGTATACCGTTGTAGTGGTGGTAATATGTTCGTGTTGGAAATTGCTGCTGTCTCAAACATTGCGCCATGCTTGTCTTGTAAAGTTCTGTAGTTGAAATGATGAATGATGAAGGGATTCATTTCACTCGTTAAAGTAGAGGTTCTACTGCTACAAATCTTGGTGTGGACACGTGCTCTTCATTGCTGAAGAAGAAATCGTTCATCTCTGCCACAACCTTTTTCCCATATACACTTGTAGGATCTACCTCTTCCTTCGTACACAAACTGTAGCAATTTTGCTACTGCTACCAAAACTGCAATGCCACTAGCAATCCACAATCATTAAACCACAAATGGTACCAAAACTTTTGGACAACCCTGACGTGTGCCACCAAAAAAGTCAGGCACGTCTCGGGCAGTTTACAATATCAGTCTGAGACGTCCTGTGAATGGATGGAGGGTCACCCATAGTGGTAATCTAAACATAAAGCCTCCGTTGGTGTTATAGTGATGTTATGTGGCCTCAAACAGTGTGACTTTCTCAACCCGTTTAACCTCTTCGGTAGCAGAGTGTGGCATTATGATACCATAAGACTCAGGTCATAGACCCTGATAATACCCTCCCCCTCCCCTCCCAAAGAAGCTATGCAGGTTGTAGAGGTCGTCGAATTGCTTTGCAGTTGGTGGTGAAACCCTACACACATGAATGGATACGGATTTATGTCGTATGAATGTATGGATTCGCTCCAAGAGTTCATTTTATTCATTCGGGAATTTAAAGTTCAGCAACTGTAGTGCTCACCTCAACGAGAAAGTGATTCTGATAAGCACTGAAGCACTTGGCCAAATGGAACACACAAATACTCATGGACTGGTAGACATGAATTCTCGTTTTTAATCAGTTGGTTATTAAATAATAGGCAAACAGTTGGTTATTAAATAATTATGTAATTAAGTAAGGTAGACTGCAAAACCGACTTGAAAATCTGATATTTTTGTCTAAGCTGGGGTTTACGTGTTGTGGTGAGGCCTTGTTTTGATGCGACAGGGTCTGACCACAACTTCGAACGAGTTAAAGTATAATCTACTCCCTCACTTTATATTCTTTTAGTGCTACTAACTTAATAACCTTCGTCCTAGCCCCTCATCCTATTCTTCTTCTTTATGTCAGAACTTAGTTAACTGTATTATTAAAACGAGAATTTTCGTTTTCTTTCCGCAAAACGAGGACCATGGTCGACTTACACTGATAATTTTCGTTTTCTTTTCACTATATGAGGACCATGGCCGGATTAGATTGGGAAGACCCCAGCTCATCGAAACCGAAACCGACAGCGGACCTCCTCCTTCAGTAATTATACAGAACGAAGCTTTTCTCAATGAGCGCGGACAAACAAACCACAGATCTGTACAGATTACCTCACTTAGAGGATGCTGCTTTGTTTATGCTCCTATTAGGGAAATGACGTCAGCTTCGTTGATCTTCGGGTTTTTACGGAAACGCCACAAAGCTGTTTCTAGGTTAAGATTCGTTGAATTTGGCGTATCAATAGCATAAAAATGAGGTTAGGCCTAATACGAAATGCCAATGCCGTAGCGAACGAAATTACAGGTTGATTGATGAAATGCGATGGTGGATGGTAACACTACACCAGATAAGAGTTAAACATCGTCAACAAAACATAAAAGGTAAACATTATAAACAAAACTAAACACCCAAAATCAAAATTACTTCGTATGTCGAAATTGAGATCGTAAATCGAAACCGAATCCCTAACACGAAATTCCTTCAGAAAATTGTTTCGGGAAAAGAAAACAAAAATTCTCAACCGAATTCCACTCATGCTTGTATTAAATGTATAATTTGGGTGTTTTAGCACTCAACTCCTTTCTAACAAATTTCCCTCGACCTTCGGTCTCGGGAAATTAAAACTGGAAAGGAGTTTCGTGCTAAAACACCCAAATTTTCGATTTAATACAAGCACTCGTGGTATTATAACTGAGAATTTTCGTTTTCTTTTCACTAAATGAGGACCATGGTCGGATTACACTGGGAAGACCCCGGCTCATCAAAACCGAAACCGACAGCGGACCTCCTCCTTCAGTAATTATACAGATCGAAGCTTTTCTGAATGCGCGCTGACAAACGAACCACATATGTATACAGTATATCTCACTAAGAGGATACCTGCTTTGTTTTATGCTCTATTAGGGAAATGATGTCAGCTTCGTTAATCGTCGGGTTATTACGGAAACACCACAAGGCTACTTCTCGGTTAAGATACACTTAATTTCGCGTATCAACTACATAGAAATTACGTTAGGCCTAATATGAAATGCCAATGCCAAAGCGAACAAAAATACAGGTTGGTTAATGAAATAAGATGGTGGAATGACATCAGCTTCGTTTATCGTCGGGTTTTTCCGGAAGCACGAAGCTGCATGTACTTTTCATTTGGCGTATCGACAACATAAATGAGGTTAGGCCTAATACGAGATGCCAATCCCGTAGCGAACGAAATTACAGGTTGATTGACGTAATGCGATGGTGGATGGTAACGCTACGCCAGAGAAGAGTTAAACATCGTCAACAAAACATAAAAGGTAAACATTATAAACAAAACTAAACACCGTAAATCAAAATTACTTCGTATGTCGAAATCGAGATCGTAAATCGAAACCGAATCCTTAACACGAAATTCCTTCAGAACATCTTTTAGGGAAAAGAAAACAAAAATTCTTAACCGCATTCCACTCGTGCTTGTATTGAATGTATAATTTGGGTGTTTTAGCATTCAACTACTTTCCAACAATTTCCCTCGACCTTCGGTCTCGGGAAATTAAAACTGGAAAGCAGTTTCGTGCTAAAACACCCATATTGGTGATTTAATACAAGCATTCGAGGTATTATAACTGATAACACCACAGCGTACCTTCTGCCTCAGTAATTATGCCGATCGAAGCTTTTTTCAATGGGCGCTGATAGCAAACCACAGATCTATACAGTATATCTCACTTAGAGAATGCTGTTTGTTGTAAGTTCTTATTATGAAAATGACGTCAGCTTCGTTACTCGTCGGGTTTTTTCGGAAACACGAAGCTGCTTCTAGGTAGGATACGGAAACAGTTATGCCCAAATTAGGGCAATGACGTTACTTTCGTGAATCATCGGTGTTTTACGGAAACACGTGGATGCTTCTCGGTAAAGATGAGTTCAATTTGGTGTATCGGCAACATGAAACTAATGATGTTAGGCCTAATACGAAATGCCCATGCCGAATCGAACGAAATTATTGGTTGGTTCATTAAATGCGATGGTGGGTAGTATCGCTAGTTAAACATCTGTAAGTCAAACATAAAAGGTAAACATACATAAAACTAAACACCGTAAATCAAAATACTTCGTAAATCGAAAATGAAATCGGAAATCGAAACCGTTAGGCTAAAAGAAATTCCTTCAGAGCATCGTTTTGAGAAAAGAAAACAAAAATTCTCAAACCGAATTCCACTCGTGCTTCTTTGAAATTTATAATTTGTGCATTTTAGCACTCAAGTCCTTTGCAACAAATTTCCCTCGACCTTCGGTCTCGGGAAATTAAATCTGGAAAGAAGTTTCGTGCTAAAACAGACAAATTATTGATTTCATAGAAGCACTCCTGGTATTATAGCCGATAAGATATCTGTGTGTACATGTTTGAGATATGAATTTCTGGTGAGCTGTACACTTGTTTCAAATCTAATTGGATGTTGCATATTGCAAATTGTAATTAAATTTTTTACCGAGCAGAGCTATGATGGCCTTTAGTATTAGCAATTATTAATAAACTGGTGTGAGTATGAAGGCGCATAGAGCACCATGGAGACCAAAGGGCCATGTTGGACATTCACTATCAAATGAAACTCGTTACAGTTAAATAGTAGACTAAAACAATCAGCTTAACTTATAAGTTTGAAACAAGCGGCTACAGCGACTGCCTAGTCGCACCAGTAGTCTGTACAGTTCCATCACTTGCAATGTAAGGGCGCATTCCTCTATCATGCACTACAACAGCTATCTCTATTATACTATAATCTAAAAGCCGTAGCCATCACAATTAATGGTTAAAAATGTGTTAGCTTTTAGGCCTATTTAACATTTTAGGCGTAATTGTTAGCTTCTAGGCCTAATTTTAACTAGCAGTTTTAATTTCGTAAGTAGCAGCTAACGGAGATATGGATTGTATAGTAAGCCTATTCATTTTTGCAACACGGTGCGCCTACAGGCACACAGTTACAGTGTTACAACGTAACGCGCGACGTAGCCTATATAGATCAGTGGTAGTAGCGAAGTGACAAGAGAGACGATGTTGATGAAGCCAACAGCGACTCGTAGCAACTTGACGTTGCCATGGTAACTTGATTTTAGGACTAATTTTCATTTTTGAGGCCTAATTTTAAAAATACAGTTTTAATTCTGTAAGTAGTAGATAGGCCTAATGGAGAATTTGGTTTGACGGTAAGCCTATTCATTCATGCAACAATGCGACGAGACTATTTTAAACAAAGCTAAAATCCATTTGTTTTTATTGAGGATTTTAATTTAGAATTTTAATTCGACGATGAAATGTTATATTTAATTTAGTTACATCAAAGAAGTCTATTAGCTATGAGGAAGTAACGATTTTTTAATTTGCTATTGTTATTTAACTACCTTCTCACACTGAATCTAACGTTGTAAACAATGGTCGTCAATATTTGGTACCTTTGCGAAGTTGAAAAAAGCAACGGACGGACGGACGGATAAAGTCGTTGCAATAATCTTCTCAGACGGTACGGCTGTACAGAAGACTAAAACTGGAATTTGGTAGTGGAACAGTTTAATGGAACAGGCTGTAAAGCCTCTATACTTACGGTAACATGTGTGCTTTATCTTTGTTAATTTTTGCAAGAATTTTGACGACAGTGAGAACCTTGTCATTTAAATTTATGCAAGTTTAACAAAACCTATAATTTATTTATGGCCTAAAGTTTGATGTTACTTCAGAATCAAGGTACAACACTGTAAACTCAATATTCTCTTTAATAAATATACCACTGCTTATTTCACAGGTATGGAGAACCGAATTGTAGGTGGAACAGAAGCTGCTGACAAAGAATTTCCATATGCACTGTTTTTACAACGCAACGGAGAACAATTTTGCACGGGCTCCTTGTTAACTGAGACTTGGATTGTTACGGCTCGCCATTGTTTACTGTGAGTTATTATTAATGCTAGATTTACGTGATAGGTGAAACTGTGAAAACTGATAATTCAAGTTACAATACCAAAATAATGGTTTCGTGTTACATACTCGTAAGAATATAAATTATATTCGAAATAAACTACTTTAAAGGAGTTTTGTTACATGGAAGGAAAAAAGTTGGCACGACTTTCAATGCAGAGTATGGCAACAAAACATGAAATATTATTAAAATGCGTTACCATATGTTTATTACAGTATCCATACATCACGATTCATTTGCACACAGTTCACAGCAAAAAAACTCGTAACGAAAATTGTCGAGTTAATTAAAAAAAAGTAAGTAAGTCAGAGTGTTAGCTTCGTCACCATCGAGCAGTGAATGGAAAACTAGCGAGTTTCACGTCATTAACTATATACTGACACAAATAGTTCTTTAATGCTTCATAGAGAATAATTTCATCTCTCCATCCAAGCTCATCTCGTGCCTTGGGCTTCCCTCTAAACGGAAATTGTCCTACATTAGCATAAATGTGAAACTAACCCTTAAGTAAAAGGTTAATGCTAAAAAATGTAACTTTCTCTAATATTTTTTGAGGGGCAAATACGCGCCTAATGTCAAGTTTATGATCAAAGTACTACAGCTTTTACTTTGTGGATATTTTTAAAATAAATAGGGTGCAGTAGTTGTGAAACTGAACTAAAATCAGAATGCTAAGTTTTTGTGAGGCCTGGAATAATATTTCTCAATGCACCATCATCCTTTAAAAAGGGCACACGGTTTGGGGCAAATGCTTGCCTACATGTATTGTTTGTTGCTAAACTATTGCAGATGTCTCTTTGAATTTTTTTGGGATGATCGGGATAGAGTAGTAGTGAAACGAAACTAGGATCATGTTTTGGGGATGATAAGGGCAGATTAGTTATGAAACGAAACTAGGATCAAGTTTTGGGGATGAACAGGTGAGATTAGAATAGTTATGAAACTTAACTAGGAGCATTACGCTAAGTTGATATTGGGCACAGAAGTGTCTAGTCACTTTTTCTATTTTTGTTGGTAATTATTCATGAAGAGTATCATTTCTCCACTTGAGGTTTTATAGCTGAACAATTCTAGTTCAGAATATACCTGAGCCAGCACACGTCATTAAAAAAATCAAAGGAATCAGACTTAATGTGATGGATATATCTTTACACAAGTAAAGTCTCTAAAACTTCCATGTATAACAGGTGAAGAAGAGGTGGAAAAAGGCGTTTTTTTTTAAAGATCGATAAGTAGCACTGGGGAACATATCCACCAAATTTAATTTGAAATGGTTGAATAGAAGAGAATTTCATTTTTAGGGTTGACCCTGACTTTAACTAAACCTTAATTGGACTTCTTAACTTCTCTCAGATTATTGCTGAGCGTGTGCTGTGCAAGGCCAACCGACGTAAAAGCTATGGAACTTGCTTTCTCGCAACTCGTTAGGTGACCCTGGTTAACATTTTCATTTGCCAATTTTGGCAATGCCGGTGGATGCGGTACATCTGGTACGGCTATAGCCATGCCACATTTCAGTCGCAAGAAGACCTGATATTGGACATTGCAACCTGATTAACCAGTTTTCCTGCTCGTAAATAAAATTCAAACAAATATTAGAGCAACTCTCTTTTTTAATAAGGTGTTAAATTTAATAAAGTTGCACACGTCCTGATTCAAATGAAAATATTGTTACGACAATTTTGCGTAAAATAAACATATTCTGAACACTTCTGGTTTTGGCGAAACGAAAAATCGAATCACAATTTACAAGCAATCTCCTCCGCTCTCCAAAATCATATTTGCCAGATTCACAGATTAGTCTGTATTCACGAATTTTTCATACAAAATTTTTTTACTGAAATTTACGATTATTTACAGACCTTTTTGGGTTTTTCGTCCACTGCTACCATTTTAACTTACAGGTGATTGCACAAACTTAAAGCGTTCTAACAATACACGATAGCGGTTCTCTCATGCAGCACTGAAGCACTTCAAAGAAGAGAAACTCGCGGTGTTCTATGTATCCTGATCAGTGTTAAAAATGTTTTCTATTTTTTTTTACATAACTGCGCATTGCAAAGGAAATTAAAATTCTCATTTTTATATGTCTGGATTTTTTTGTGTAATTTGCAGACAGTTTGGCCAAAAATCTACAAACATTTTTCCCCATCTACTAACACTATTCAAAATTGTTTTTTTTTTTTTTTTTTTTTTTTTTACTAACTTTGTTACCCAATATTTTTAAAAAATATTTTAGGCCGTACCACTTTATTTTGGCAACCACCAGCCCTGATTTTGGTAACCAAAATGCTCTGATTAAAATAGGCGGGCTACACATTTGCCCTTTAGCGAAATATTTACAAACTTTTTGGTTTGTGGGCTTACTGCAATTGCTTAATTTCAGAACAAATTTTATATTTACGTTAAGATGCGAGCATATAATGTGGAGACTCGGCCCATGAATGGATAGCCCTTACCCATACATGACAGATGGGATAATGTAGTTCAATGCCAATGGTGACTTGACAGAATCGTGATGTGAGGCACTAAAAGTCTATGAATCATTTGACCGTTAGTTTAGCTGTTTGCTCGCCTATCACTCTATGCAAATAGAAAACCGATCCCTAAAACTCTGGTTCAAAGTCTAAACTACTACAGTACACAAAGTCTAAGAAGTTATTGGACAATGCAGCCTGATGGTTAGCGTGATTGTCTCACGAGCACGAGCTCCCTAGTTCATGCCTGATTCCTAGTCTCAGCCACCCTGGCATTTTCAAGAGAAGTAGGACCTTGTGATTCTTTGTGCTCATGTCGATTGTGGCGTGTATAAGAGTCTCACAATTTCCGATAGAAATCAACTACCAAAATTATCCTTCTCGCTTTCTTGCACCATGGTTCGTCTGGAAGCACTACAAACCTACAAAGTATGAGGAAAATCGGGAATATTTCGAATTATTTTGCCATTCGATAATTGTCTTTGTACCGATCGCAATAATAGGGAAGGAGCTACAATGAAATATGCACTCCTTACATTATTAAATCATGGTTTATCATTATTGAAATACGTATTTGGAATAGAGTCTGCGAATTATGTTGTTGATTTGTTGACTTCACAGTGATGCGAATATTTGATCAGACTTTCGTAGCATTGCAGACCTTCAGGTGAGACTTTGGACGAATGACTTGCCATGACAGAAGCTTGGTAAGGTCCCTTTTACATAGTTGATAGCACAAGAAGAGAAATGCGATTTCGGCACGAACCCACACCCACGTAGCAAAAGCCTCCGACTTCTGGTACCTCCCAAGTGCCCCTAGCTACCTCACCTCCAAATATGATGCGTGGGGAGTGCCTCTTGCTTCCTGCTCGTGTGCTTTTGTGTTTTTTGAGTGCCTCATGCTACTTCATTTTTAATCTGGTACCTACGAGTCTGTGACAACACGGTTTACAGGATTGAAGTCACTGTCTACCGAAGCAACTTGAATTAACATCACAATTTGCCGAAGTACTCCGATGTGACGTTCTAAAGTGACATCAAGGTTTACTAAAGTGGAGCAACCAGAAGAGACATCACAATTTACTCGAGTCTCGGAGAGATGTTCTAGACTGACGTGACAGTTTATCGTAGCAACGGGAAGTGACATCTCAATATACTAGAGGGACGTCAAGGTTTACTCCAGAACCCAGAAGTGAGTGACATCACGGCTGAAAATCAAATCAAACCAAACGCAAAAACAACACGGAAGGCAGAAACTGATAGTTTAATCTGATAAATTACCCAGTGTTTGTTTTACCCGTGTTAAGTAAGCTTGATTGGCTGGCGGCTACCAATTACTGGGTTTCCCATTGGTTGTCGTTAGAAAATTATGTAGTGTTATTCTTAGCAAAAAATAAATAAAAAAAATCGGAAAGAAGTAATGAGAACGTCATATTTTCTCAAACTCCCACAAACGTACAACTTGACAAAAACCAATACAAATTAAACTTAAGTCTTTAGACTTTGCTCCTTTGGCTAACTGTATTCATTCTGAATTTTGTTTAGTTTAGGGTTGTCACGTAAAAGTTGCCTGGATGGTTGTGCTCAAAACTTTGTACCATAAAGAATATCTGAGTAACATTTTTTTTCGCAGACACAAACTTTTTCGGTAACAATGGAAGTAAAAAGACTTTTTTGGGTAACTTTTTAAAACACAAATATTAACAGTAGTAATACATTTAAAGAGATAAACAGTTACTATCTGCCAGCCTTTGTAGCTATCAAAACCATTGCAAAACCATTTGGACATTGTTTGTTTTTATTTGTTTTGTTTTAGTAATGGCCACGATGGTGTCCTTGTAATTGCCGGAACACTTGATAGAACAGCACCCGTTGAACCCCCATCACAGCAGGCCCCCCTTGTTGAAGTAGGTGATACTCATTTATTTACAAACTCGGTTAAAACGCAGAAAAGGATAAAATGAAATTAAAATATTTGGGCAGCTTGGTGTACATTATTCAGTTACTAAAGTAGGTACAAAGTGTCGGTTATAACTGAGATTTTCAGCAGACCATCCGATGGAAGTAATGAAGTCACTGTGCTACTATATAGTGTAATTGGATTTTAAAAAATCATATGTACTGCAATAAAAACAAATCACCAAATGACCAATACTCACTCATTCTACACGTGATTCACGTTAATGTTGGGGAACAAAAATTTAAGTCATAACTTTTAGATTTCATTAATTTGTAAATTGGGAAACTGTTGTAGAAAAGTTTGAGAACTAAAATCTTCTTTCTCAAAAATCCAGAAGTAGACTTAGGATTTAAGATTTCACTAGCGGAGTCGCTCGCTTCGCTCGCTCATTCCGCGTCGTCTCGCTGCGCTCGAGGAGATTTCTTGCTGCAACACTTATGATACAGACCTTCCACATAAAAAACGATCAAGCAAATTATAAGAGTGTAGATATCGGTTATCTCGAGAGAAGGTCAGTATTATTTTTTTACGTCCAAGGAGTCGAGCAAAAAGTTAAGATCAAGCAATTTATTAGAAAAGCACTGTTTCTGATGACAAACGCTGATTTTCGTTCGCTTCGCTCACTCAATCAGCGCAAACACCGTTTTAAAACCAAATCTATTGTTTTGATTTTTCCCTGCATCAAGTCAATTAATACAAAACCAATTTAAGATGTATATGTGGTTTGTTGCGAAATACGTTGTCCGTGCATTCTTTTCCAGATCATCTCTCTTCGCTCGAAGAGGTTTTCATGAACAAACTATGACGTCATGAACAATCATCAAGAGGGTTTAAAAAAACTTTGACGTTAGTTTTGCAGGGTTTTTCGTATATTTGAGGGTGATAATATCAAGTTATAGCGATGAAAATAGGCCTATTAAAAGCGCAAGTTAATTATCTTTCGTTTGGTCCTACTCCCATCTTTGTAGGTGCCTTGGTTCCAGAGGAGTAGAGGTACAAACACGCACGCACGCACGCACGCACATCATATGATTTTAATTATGTAGATAGGTAAACTAAGAATAGCCAAAAAAAATACCACAACGACAGGACTCGATGGAACGAATTCGTACTTTCCATTAAATATACACTATTTGCACGAGCGCCTTTGTACACTTCAGATTTGAGGCTCCTACGAAGGTGACACATTAATGAAAGATACGTAAATTATGCTTCGAATGGGCCTATTTTCATCACTGTAACTGAATTTTTTTACCTTCACATATGCAAAAAAACTATTATTTCAACTGCTATGGAAATTTAGATCAGACCTTGCTGTTCCGGTAAAATAATCGGAAAAAAACTTGGTTCGAAGAAAAGATCCCTTAAACAACAATTATTTAGCAACATACTTACTATCAGCAGACGACATATAGATCTCAAAATTAGTTGATTTCAACTGGTTGGACACATGGAAAAAGAAAACGTGTTGTTTTAAAAGGTTGTAAAATATTTACGTTTAAGAAGCTCCGAAGTTTGCTGATTGTGTAAGCAAAGCAAGCGATTTCCACAAATAGTAAAATTTTTCAGCGTAAAACCAACCGATTTTGCTCCGTATGACATTCTAAGGAATTTGATGCACGAATTACGAGCAACAACAGTCTGTAGTTTTCTCGTGGCATTATAATTAGCATGTCGTGTTTGTGATACTCTGGGATCTAATAAACTATACGAAGCATGGATTGACATCTGTAGAGTGAGCAAACTATTTGCCAGTTAGAATAATGAATATGAAGAGGTCCGTCGTTAAATTCCCAAGAATACAAGTTTAATTTCTCTTTGATTTTTTTTGCTTTGTTACTTGCATACTTTCGAATTACACAAAAAAAATTACTGATATGACTCTGAGAATAAAACTGGCCATTGCTTGTAACCATACGTATAACGAGGAATATTACAATTTTTAAGAAACTTTCTGTCATGAAAAGATGTGAGTGATAAACTGCATAAGGTTTGCTGAGTTTCTTACTGATCATACAACAATTAGTATTAAAGAACGCTTAAGTATATAAAATACGGATGTAATCCTTAAAAAACTTAAAGCCCTAAAGGAACAGATATTAGAAAAAGACATGTAAGCCATCAGCGTTGCACTAATACGTGTGAAAGAATCTCCAGCGACCCAAAAAACAAGCTGGAGCTTCTTTTACACGTATTAGTG
>JAHWFP010079638.1:12902-28184 GCA_023313725.1 Lithobius niger
ATGTCTTTTTCTAATATCTGTTCCTTTAGGGCTTTAAGTTTTTTCAGGCTTACATCCGTATTTTATACGCTTAAGCGTTTTTTAATACTAATATCCCTAATTTTTTTTTATTGTTTTAGCAAGAATAACACATCAAAGAACACTGTAATCACCTTAAAATAACTGTTATAAGAGAGTCTTTTCCATGGCTGATTCGTTTTATACTGCTAAGAGTGACTTTTGCACCCAATTTCATGTTTTTAGATTGATCTATAAGAATTTGTTGCCCAAACCCCTGGGAGGCATCACGAGGAGGTACTGGGGCGGGAGGGGGAGGGGGGCACTGATGGCACTTTGGGTATTTCATTGGGGTCTATGGCTGGTTCGATTTTTACTGTTAAGAAAGACTTGTGTACCAAATTTATGTTTTCTGCAAAATTTCTGCAAAAATTTGTTACTCCACTTAATGATTTCTGCCCAGTGCTCTACAATAATAATTGCTCTTCCGATGCGAATACTGCAGTAACATCAAAATCGTGCTCAAAAGGCCCTAATCGGTGTTAATACCTACATTTTGAGCTGTACAAATTGAAAATTGGTTCATTGGTTCGATCTCTAGGTGAGAGCAAAAGTTCTAACCCATTTGGCTTTCCGTGTCAAGAATAATGTAGTTACATTAAAATAGCATGCAAAAGGCCCTAGGCCTTGTCCATACCTACGTTTTAAGCTATAGAACTTGAAAATCGGTTCTGTGGTTCGATCTCCAGGTGAGGACAAAGAGTCCCAACAGCCACATTAATGATTTCTGCCCAGTGCTCTCCAATACTAATTAATCTGCTGACGAGAATACTGCAGTCACATCAAAATCGGGTTCAAAAGGCCCTGGTCGGTGTTAATACCTACATTTTAAGCTACACAAATTGAAAATCGGTTCATTGGTTCGATCTCTAGGTGGGAGCAAAAGTTTTAGCCCATTTGGCTTTCCGTGTCAAGAATATTGTAGTTACGTTAAAATAGCCTGCGAAAGGCCCTAGGCCTTGTCCATACCTACGCTTTAAGCTATAGAACTTGAAAATCGGTTCAGTGGTTCGGTCTCCAGGTGAGGGCAAAGAGTCCCAACAGCAACATTAATGATTTCTGCCCAGTGCTCTGCAATAATAATTGCTCTGCCGACGAGTATACTGCATTCACATCAAAATCGGGTTTAAAAGGCCCCGGTCGGTGTTAATACCTACATTTTAAGCTACACAAATTGAAAATCGGTTCATTGGTTCGATCTCTAGGTGGGAGCAAAAGGTTTAGCCCATTTGGCTTTCCGTGTCAAGAATATTGTAGTTACGTTAAAATAGCATGCGAAAGGCCCTAGGCCTTGTCCATACCTACGTTTTAAGCTATAGAACTTGAAAATCGATTCAGTGGTTCGGTCTCCAGGTGAGGGCAAAGAGTCCCAACAACAACAACAACAACATGAAATGACCATGCAGTGGACGCCGAACGGTTTGATTGTTGTCATTAAAATTTGTAAGGCAATGAAAGATTTACGACACGACCCGAATTACCGAATTTCGTTGGTCTATGTCAATTCTGGGCGAGACTATAGGAGTTCAAAGTTTGACGTTTAACATGGAAGTTCATGATGAGGCTTACATATGGCTTGATTATGTCTAGACGTGACAAGTTTACTTTTAGGCATGGTTTGTGTTAAAGGTCGGTTGTCACCAAATAAGCATTGCAACATTTAGGCCTATCGAGTTCTCTCTCTCACAGGAAGCAAAGGAATGCACAATGCAAAACTTTTGGCTACAAACAAGCCACGTGCCTCCTTACTTATTGTGTAAAAATTTGGTAAGCCCTAGTGCACCTGGAAACAAGCTACAAAACTTAACGATGTTAGTGTCACTAGATGGCGCCAGGGGAATTTCTTTATATTTTTTCGTGGCGCCATCTAGTGACACTAATAAGGTTAAGCGTTAATATTGGTAATCTTGTTACCAGGTGAACGAGGGCGTACCACATTTTACTGCCTAATTAAGGAGTCATGTGGCTGGTTTGTAGCGTTTAAAAGATTTGCTTTGTGCATTCGTTTGCTTTCTGCGAGAGAGAACTCGATAGGTCTAGATGCTGCAATGCTAATTTGGTGGCAACCGGCCTTTAAGTCTTGAATGATTAGCTTCGTCGTGTTAACGCTGGCTAAGTAATTTTGATATTTCCAAGTCCACAAATTCACAAATTGGGCTTTGAAATGAGTTGGCTATGAGTTCAAAGGTTACTGTGAAGCTACATGCACACACAAGCACAAACATGCATACACACACATGCATATACATGCACAGCAAAAAGTCATTCTTCTGCCCTCTCCATACCTTTGCACGGATACGCTCTCAGTTACGTATAAATAAAATTATTACTAACCTAGTTTAGCAGACAGTTGCTATTCATAATCTTTTTGACAGAATTGCAAAACTAATTAGTCAGAGCCTCACTTTGAGGTTTGTCCTTTTATCATTTCTGGTTGTAACCCTCTAGCATTCCTACGAAATTATTTCATCATTATTCCATCATCTTGAAATTTGGTGCTTGCAAAATCACGGTCACGGAATTTTACCATGAACTGATTATTTGATGATTGTTGGTTTTTAAAGAAAGAAAATAATTGAAATATAAAATAGTTGTATCTTCATTACATGCTGCCAAAGAAAGTACCGATTATTTCCTGCAGACTACTAATGAGTTTGAATTTTGAATAATGTGCACCAAAATATGCTAAAAAATTTATTTGTCCTGGGCCTATGCCGTCATCGTTTGAAAAGTTGTTTAAAAAATCACAGCGTTTCACATCTTACACTCGAACAGTTATAATTTTGTCTGTCTGCTGCGTTTTTCGAAACATTTCGTTGTGGCCCGGTTTTCAATTAAAAAAAAACGAAACCTAATCTGGCAAAGCAGCTTAATGATCATTTAGAATACACGCTCTTTGCTGCAATTAACACTGGCGACGGTCAAGAGTTAGCAGGGGTCAGCTTAGGTTTTGCGTGTTAAAATCTTAACGTTAGCTTAAGCTTGTGACTATGTCAAATGTGATCACTTTTCATCCAAATTTGAAATCCAGCATCGAGCAGAAGAAAAACGTCGCAGAAGATAATGTGGATCCAACCACCCTGTCCAACCACCCTGTCCAAAGAAATTACGGACTAAAGTAGAATAAAGCGAAATCTGAACAAATCAAGTGAGGGAAAACAAACAACAGAAGCAGGTAAGGTACATCTCATGCGGACAATTCATTCAACGAAGAACTCGTAATGTACTTTAGTACGGGAGATGGTACCACACATTCGAAAAACTTGACCACGATTGTTGCTGTGGTTTTGAGTGAACAAAGCTTCTAATCACTATCAAGAAAACGATGGGTAAGCTCGTAAGTGTGGATCATGTCTCCCCGATGGAAACGACCCTAAACAGAACTATTAGTCTTATTATTTCAGACGTTGATCATGAGTTTACTATAGCAGACCTTTTGAAGGCCAGGGTAGATATTTTCTGGAAGTCCTTTATTTCCTCAACCGATTAAAGTCCCAAAGTGTCAAGGAAATAATGTGAGAAAAAAGTTTGCATGCCAATATGGAAAGAAAAACACTTTGTAAGAGAAAACGGCATTTGCCTACAGTTTGCTCAGGATGACATGTTTCGTATTTCAGAATCCAACGCACGGGAGCTTGAAGACCCAACCATTTCAGTGCCAACCCTAATGTCATCAGCGAACTTTATGCCGTACGTTTCGGAGTTAGCGAATTTAAGATCATAAAACTAAATAACGAACAGAAGTGGGCCCAGGACTGATCCCTGTGGCACGCTATCAGGTAGAAGAAAACTGGTGGCTAACATATTATCAATTTTCACCTGTTGATATCGATTTTGAAGAAATGATGTTATCAGGGTATTTTAGATTTCCTGTAATACCATAATGAGTCAGTTTCGATAAAAGTTTGCGATGTATTACAGACTAGAATGCCTTCTGAGAGTAAAAGTAAGGAACGTCTGTAGGCACCCCAACATCAAGCGCACAGCTCCAAATTGGTCTTGACTAACAAGGGAAAATTTTGCAAGATGGACTCCATCAGTTTACAGGCCATACATGTAAGGGTAATTGGTCGATAGCTTAATGAGTCTAAAGCAGACCCTCATTTTAAAACCGGTGTAACTGTGGCGGTACGCTACATAGCTGGAACACTACCACTGCTACAGGAATGCTTAACAAATTCCGGGAGTGGATAGTTAGTTTCTTTAACAATTTGTTTGAGAAAAAAGCCAACAATCTATCCGGTCCGCATGATTTACTAGGTTTTAGTTTACACACAGCATTTGCAACTTTGGTTTTGGAGAGCGCCACATAAGGGCAAACACAATGGAGGCTTATCGTATCACTTTGCAGTACACATTGATGCCCATAACTGATGCTTTTCGAAGCAAAGACTTCAGCTTTATCAATTGTTTCCACCTTGTACAGAGAAATGTCCTGAAGTTAGGCTGATTGGCTCCCATTGTGAACCTCGGCCAACTCAGCGGTGCAATGCCAGTCATTAACACAGTGTGCATACTGTTTCCTAGCTCTATTATATATTGCAAGATTCTGAATGCTAGGATTTAATTTTAGCTGTGTCCGCTGTCCTAAGTGTTTTTGCACGAAGTTTCTTATTAATATTTCGCATAATTTTGCTACCCTATGGCTTCTAATTTGAAGGTTTGCACCAGACCTACATGTGGTTCTTAATGATCTCAAGAATGCGGGACCAAATATGGTCAATTTCGAATGTTAGTCTTTAAACTTGTCTTAGTTTTATGAATTTAACGTAAACAAGAAGCCCGTTACCTACTTTATTGCCTATTGCTGTTATATTACTGCACTATTTGTACGAGTTGGGTGGCGTGACTCAAATCCGAGTGCATTGGTTTTATAAGGTATAATTAAAGTATTTTCCATAATAATATTGTGATGGTTTTTTTGTACATGTGTAATGTAGTTGCTTCCCCTAGACTAAACTTATTAGGTGAAATTAGCTTAATAGTTATCTTACTTTCTTCATCTGTTAATGCCTGTATTAGAGCACCAGTTTATTTTTCCATTGCAGCTTATTCGTACTCTCTGTACTTTCTTTTGCTGGTGAACCACAGAAGAACTCGCTCATATTATGCATTTTATGATACAAAAACTCTGGAGTATCTATTAGTACATCATTCTTTTAAATATTTTATATTAAACATCAACGTGCTGGGTATTTATGCTCATACATTAACAAATTTTGCCATATTTATATACTTTATGAGTAAGATAGTTTTATAACAACATTAATATCTGGCCTTATATATATAACCTTTTTCGGTTATAAGATTACAATTTCTGTGAAGTTGGAAGCTATTGAGTGTTGTTTTTAAGACTTTGTAGATTTCCTTTAGTTGTTTGAAAATTGTCTGTCATTCCAGTTTGAGTCATGGGGAACATCCCGTGGAAGATGTAACATTTTTAGAGCTGTTTGGAGAATGAGTACCAGTAATATTTTCCCCTTCTAATGTACTGTATTATAGTAGATTTTTGATCATGACATGCTTTGCATTAGCTGGATAGTTCTTTTGTTTGATATTGCCGTACTATAACATATTTCAGTACTAACTTAATTGGAATTCTTTTAGGTTTGAATGTCTCGTGCTTGTTTCTTATTGTCTTTTATTGCATTATCAGACTGTTCGTACTTTTTATACTGCAATAATTACTATTTTGTGTAATAAAACATGGCTGTAGCAGCATTATGCCGTAGTTCAATAATATTAGGATCAGACGGTCAGAGTACTTTAATTTTCAGTCTTTTAGGAAAGAGTTCAAAGTAATTTTTAATTCTGACTTTGGCCTCGTGCATGGGACCGTTAAAAATAATTTATTCTTTTTTCCTCCCTGCCTTTCTTTTGTTAGGGCGCCAATGGACTTAAAGCACCCTCCAAATTCGTATTGACTCGTTATTTTGTCGTTACCTAATTTATGGTATACTAACTGTTTGTTATTTTTAACGTAGCTCCGCTATGAAGACACTCCAATGTAATCTTAGACCGCACATCACGCGAAAACTACAAGGGACTATCCAAGCCAAACTTTGCATGCGTTAGCACGGGAGGTTGGACAAGGTTTATCAAAACAAAATCCGGAATCAGACATGGGGTTGACGAACCATCAGGGTTACAAAATCGACCAATAGCAAGACCCAAAATCCAAACAACAACGAGACGGCAAATCCGTTTCTAATTGTTAAAGGCATCCGATTGTTAAAATATTGATTGTTGAAAGATTGATTGTTGTTGGTGATTGTTGAATTCTCTTCTGGCTTCTTCGTCTGTTTGAAGCTGTGGACCGCCACTCAAAACGAAATACCAACATATTGGAATGGTTAAAAGGCCACAGCGGTGAAATGGGAAATAAGTATGCGGATGCAGCTGCAAAGGAGGCTGTCTTATCTGCCCCGTGCACTGCTCGCATTTTGCAGTCAGTGTGCTCGCATAAACAGCCTCTGCGTGTGCGAAAGCTTCGTCTGTGGGATAGGCATTGGGGCAGTGCCACCACGGGCAGAGTTCTGCATCAGTTAGCTCCAGGATGCACATATAATGTTGCTTTAGATAGTCTGCCCTTCTGGGCAACACGCATTGTTGTATGGCTACACACAGGACACTCGCTACTCCCAGCGCACAGGTGGCGTCTTGGGTGGCATCATCAGCCATCATGCAGGTGTAGTCGACACGGCACGGTGCAACACTTTCTTCATGTGTGCTTCATGGCGATATACGAGACTTGCTGCGGCAGAAGATTGGCTGTATCATGTCCGTGGAGGGTCTGCTCCGGACAAGTGAAAGGAAACTTAATATTAAGTATTGTTTAGCGGTGGCAATGTATGCACGAGTGACTGGAGTGTGACTTTGAGCTCTCTCATCCTTTTCTGTTTACATGTAGCTTGATGGTAGTAGTAGTAGGGGTGGTGAAAGTGAGATCAGGCTGTATATGTTTTTCTTGTGTCTGCACATGTATTTGGCTACATTCATGTGGTTGTGGTTTCTTTATATTTTTGGATTGTTGTACTAGATCTTAAGGCGGGCGCGTGGCCTAGGGCCGTGGCCCCAATAAAACAACTGGAATTGGCCCCAAAGCAGCTGTCTCTTGCTGTTTAAAAATTATAAAGCAAATTTTTAAATGCAAGCAGGAAACTGCAAACACCAAAGAAAGTGGAGCCCGCTCCATTATGTCGACAGCAAAAATGACGACAGCTCTAGTTATTATGCTCTTGAAAGTCGAAATCTGCCCGTAAGCCCGAAAACTAATTACTGTATAAGTTGTTTATAAGGTAATGTTTATTTTATATTTACTTACTGTGCCATGTTTAAGTGCAGCAACCAAAAATTGTCACAATGGTGATTTGAATTAACTGTACTTACTTGCATATTTTTTAAATAAAAAGCCATGGGATAGGTTATTTCGTAATATTGAGATAAAGAAAAGTTAGTGTTATTTCAACCTTGCTTCCAGTAACAGATTCCCATAGCTTAAAGCTATGCGTGAACGAGACCGAAAATTACAAGAGAATTTTTCCACGGCCCTTAAACTTCTGCTTTAGTGACACCCTACTCGAGTCATTAACAGGGGAATCTCGTTTTGTATATTTCACTAACAAACTCACGACCAAATCATCACAGAGCCTACAGTCTGCTGTCAATAAATTTCGTTTTCTTCTTTGCAGTCACAACTTTATCCTACTATAGCTTTTCCTCCACACTATGACATTGCCCTAGGAAGACTCAGTCAGCCATTCACATTTACTGATTACGTTCAGCCCGTAAAACTTAACAAAATTGACGCTCCTGCACACACACCATGCACTGTTGCTGGTTGGGGTTTGACAGCTTACCCAGGTAAGATATCAAAGAAAGTATTTCTTTTGAAAGGAAATTTTAATTTCGAAGTAACACTATCCAGTAATGCAGTATATTAGCTGTAAGGAAAATAAGAGTCGATTGACTTGGTTAGATTGACTTCAGTGCATATGCTGTAATCTTAGATGCACTCCTAATAAACTATCAACCATACTCCATTCTTCTAGCTCTATAAACCAGTTATCAAATAGAATTTTTAAAACTGCTACTTACATCAACAACACTTATTCTAGTTCGTTATCTCCTCCAATACCTTTCATTCCATTAGCTACACTACCTGCTAATGTATCTAAAAACGTAATTACAACAAGGGAGATGGAAATTAGAAAAACGTTGTCTGCAACCCGCTTGAAAAAGTCAGCAGCAAATTATTTTGCCAAACTAGTAAGCACTAGGGAATCAACCTAACGTATTTTACAAATAAGACCTACCACCCTTCCCTACCCACCGCCTCAAGTCACAATGGTTTCGGCTCAGTCTAAGAAATTGACTGTTTTTAGAAAAGTTTATTTCTAAACTTTTGTATACTAATAGGAAAGAATGAGGATGCTATTTTTTGTCTTACCCTGTAGTCTGCATATTCAATGTTAATAGACAAAGACAAAAGTCACCATCTGCTAAATACAGGACAAGGGATAAACCGTAAGGTAATTTTGAACATGGTTAAACCTAATGAAGACTAGATGTTGCAGTGCAATTCTGGTAACAAAAATTAAAAAAAAATTAAAAATCAACATTCATTGCAGCTATTGTGTTGATGACTTTGCACAAATTACATGTTGTATGGAATAAATCACCAGCCCCTTGATATACATACTCGTCAAATTAAAATGAATCTAGTTTCGGAGATCTTTCTTTCTCATAAGGCAGGAGATAACATATGGGTTTCAAACGGACAGTTACTGTTAATACTTAGTCATGTGTGTGTTCAGAATGACAAGTGCTGTTTATTTAATTTAAGAGCAAAAGTCACATGTTAATCACTTGCTATACAGGTAACTTTAAATTTTCCTTCAATTTGCTGTCATTTTTGTTAACAAAAAACACGATATGTCCACTGCAGTACTGTTAGAAGTATCTATATAATCCTGGGTTAACTTTTTATGCCATAAAATAGAATAGTGTAAAAATATAGCAGAGAGTCTCACACACACGTGCTGCCTACGAAACAAACCCTAAGAGAGAGAATAAAGGCTAGCCTTGAAAGAGATCAGTGAAGGAATGCTGAACTAACTGCATCATAGAAATGGGCTGTACTTTGTACGAAACTAGTTTCTGTGCCACGGAATTTTCCCAGTCAGGATTGCTTTGCCATTTTGCAAACATGGAAAGTTAAACATGAATATCACACGTTAGATCAACAAATTGTAACTCGAACATATTCATACTCATGTGAAGTACACTCAGTAAATTCTGCTATGTCACACAAGATATGGATACGTAGACTGTGATAGTTTTGAAAATGGGGAGAGGGCAAAACTTGGAACATCACTTTTTTTTCTTTAAAAAAAAACATTTTGCCTAAAATATTACTCCCGTGCACTGTCTCATTACTGCAGCCTAATGGCTGCCTGTCACCGACCAGAAAGAAAAAATTTTGCACATCAGATCTTTGTGAATGGTTCCCGGGCACCCCAAGCATGGTTAACAACTAAAGTCGAATGATCAGAAAGATCACTTGAAAGCTAAATGTTTGCAGAACATATCCCACCTCTGACCAAGGTACACACAGAGCTTCAAGGAAACCATTGGAAATTCATTTGACGTGGCGAAAAGGGATACAAAAGTGTTTCCCAACCCAAGTTTGATCACTTTTACAAGATCACATTTTCCGATATAATTACTTTCTTTTTTTGTAAAAAAGTGAGGGAGCGCTTAATTTTGATATCACTTGATAGGCTTGTAAAAAAAGTCCCGTGCTGTAAAAAAAAGGAGAGGAAAGATTTATAACAGGTAAAATATCAAGTGACACAACCAGTTGATAGCAGCCTTGAACTCGTGATTTCAACACACAATTTAACAAAAAATTGTAACACAAAATTACTGCCCAAGCAACGAACAATTTTGGCTGTCATATTGATGGAATGCCGAACCATACTCACCTAAAAATGGCAAGTGTGTTGCTTGCCGACAATACTTCATTGGCACATCAACTTTAACTTGCTGATAACTTTTTACATTTAAAATTAACACAGTTCAGAAAGTCGTTACTGTATCGAGAAATTATCGATATTCGTCTTAGGTCAAGATGGTGCCATGCCAGTCTGGTCCCATTGGTCTCGACATACATTACACATTAATTATTGGTACAATACGTCAAGTCTAATTTACAACAACAAACAACCGTTTGATGGATACCCATAATGCAATGTCTATTAATGATCATAAGAAGACTTCCTTTTGATGTCTCGTCTTGGTCCTACACGTATTCAATTTCACAAATTTACAAAAAAATGAATATATGGTCTAGATAGGAAACAAAGTTATTCTGCTAAAAGTGAAAATTTGTAATTAGTGTGAGATGTGATTTTTCTAAGCTGCTATCATATTCGTACAAGCCCTCCAAACACTGCAAATTGGTGTAGTTTCTTATATTGGTTCAGTTATTTGAGCATAGTCCAAATGCCTTAGCTAACATTTAATGTATAATAACTGAAACTCAAAACTATTGACGGCAAATAAATATTTGATTCTGGTAGGCTTTATATTTCAACACAAGTTACAACAGCGAATAAATAGAACCGTACAATCTGCCCTACACTCACAAACTGAATCAACGTTATTTTGCAAGACTTGGAGATTCAGCAGTGACATAATTAAGTGGGGGGGGGGGTGAAACAGGTGAAAGGCATCCGGGCCCAGGAGGCAATAGGTCCAGAAGTCAAGAGTCAGAGGGCCTAAAAGGAACAAAATTCACTATAGTTTGGTCGGGGTTGGGAATCCCTTTGTCTCCAAAATTGCTTACTCATTGAGGAATGTCCAGCAAGCAAATATCGGTTCCAGCTAAAATAAATTTTAGACTAATGTTAAAAAAAATGTTAAAGATCAGATCAGAACTGGTCTGAACTGGACATCAGCTGGGAGACTCATGGATATTCGTTTTATAGCATCCTCCATGGACTTGTAATGAACGTCTTTTTCAGGTCAAATTGGACCTGATTGGGGCCAATTTAACTGTTTGACTAGACACATTTTGGACGTTTTGGACGCCCATAGGCCATGCAATAGCAGTCGAGTGTTGTGAGGAAAGTGTGCCTGCACGAATCCAGTACATTATTCCAATGAATGTTCAATAAAAAAAGTTAAATATACACACTAACTTATTGTAAGGTATGAGTTTTCCATGTTTCGATTTATTTTTGGATAATTTCAAATATATGTACCTTGAACTGTGTCAATGGAAAGTAACCTTCAACATGAAAGTAGATTACTGCTAATTATTAACAAGCAATCGTTGACCACAAAGTTCATGATCTTGTTCACATGAACATACAAATATTTCTGTAACATATTTAATTCCTTAATCACATATTTAACAAAGAATACTCACTGATGCATTTTTGTACCTTCTTCTCTTACTGTTTTTACAGATTCTGATCCGAAGGAACTGAGAAAAGTTGATGTGTTCATAGCCCCTTCGGTAGTGTGCAATTTATTTTGGCTACCAGGTGAATCTAAATGTTGTAGTTACGTGCCTGGCAACCTGTATAAGGGCCCCTGCAATGTAAGCAAGTGATTTTGAACTTAAAACTCTATTTGAGTGTCTAGAGTATGTGTGCCGATTACAATGCTACCGACAGAACGAGATTTTTTGGTTAATGAATTTTTCAACACTGAAACCGTAAAAAAAAAAACGAGTAGCTCATTCACAGTAACATGCAACTGCAAAGCAAATAATTGATATCTCAAAATTATTTATGCCACACAGATAGTGTACCACAGCCACATACGTGTTAGTCCACCTGGTAAACACTGCAGAACCAAAGTGTTCATTCTCAATTTGTTGCTGCTGTCACCACAAATCACAACAAAGTAAGAAATGCCATTACACAGTTTCAGTTAGATGTAAACGCTTTTTGAAACACACACAAAAACAGTAAATTAAAAAAAATATGATGGTTGAAAAGTCAAGCAAGAATGGGCAATTTCCTAAACTAACCTGAACGAACCAGAGGCTGATCTGACACGATTAATTCATTTACATCATGTGCTGTCACGCTTCTGTCTTTTAAGAATTGTCGCGATGCTTTAGCGTATACATTAGCATCTGTTCACCATCAAGCTTACATAGTCAAAGGGATTAATACGCAGTTTTTAAGTAAAATAGCGACTGACAAATAAGTTTATGTCTTGAAGTCGATTGACTTGTTATCTTCTTTCAGCTTATTGGGGACACTGTGTGAAGATAATCTCCAATATTTGTTAATTATGTTTAAGTAAATAATTCTTGTAATGATCTGCCATCTCCACTTGGTGAGTTCAGCAGAGAAATTCCCTGACAGAAATTTGCTCTCTTGATCCGGTACTAAATTCGTCCAATCACAACCGACTTACAGTGATAAACCTTCAGCAGCTTAAGAAAGCTAGCTACTGTGGTGTTATTACTCTAAGTCGATGTTCATTGGTTAAATTTAAAACTAAATCAGCTAGGGAATATTCTGTAGCTTTCATTGGTCAATGCAATGTAATGCAAAACATGGCCAGCACTATTTGTAGTTGATACGACTCCAGGCGTCACTCTTTTCATACGTTGCAGTGTCGACGTGGTAAGATACATTTGTATGCATTCATTTCAAATAGTTGCATGTATTTTCCTACCAAAAACAATCTGAAGGCCTTCTTTCAAAATACACACTATATCGATCGTTTGCCTAACCTAACAACGCCTGCGATCACAACGCCTGCGATCACACTTAGAAGACGCTACCACTAACGAAGTCGGCTCCGTCGTAAGGCCTAACGTAACCGTGCAACAAATTCGTAGCACTGGCTTTATAATTATTACGCTCCACTATACTACGTATTTGTGTTTTTTTTTTACTTACTCTTACAATTTTATAAAAAGTCTAAGTGTGTACTCATTTACTAATTTATTATTACGGAATTCTTTAAAGCAAAAATATTTGGAAGGCAGCGGCGACTTTCAATTTTTTTTTAAAATTCTAAGTAATTAAATTGCAGAATAATGAAAAATGACGAGAAATTCTCTAACTAAATAACCAGCAAGCTATTTGAAATTATCAATTGTTTCCAAAGCTCGTGTTTGGGCCCATTAAACTCACTCGTGATATTTATTGGCAGATCATTTCCCTTGTGCTTCGAACTCGTTAAATTAATGTCTGCCTAAATAGCACTCGTGAGTATAGTTGAAAAAATTATCGATAATTTCCTTAGCTCTTGGGATATTACGCATGATAATCCTCCTCAAAGAACAGATGAGTACGGTAATTCGGCAGTGACGTCACGATGAGGGATTGGAAAATTCATCGAGTGTTTAAGAAAAACTTTGATGAGCTGCGGTAACAATGCGGAGTTGGTCGTTGAATTCTGGAAAGTGCTTGTCGTCACGGTTAAAACAGAAGACCACTCTTCTTATAGGACAAAACGAAGCAAGCGTTCCTTAAAAAAGTGACCTTACACTAATCAGTGAAGATATTATGAAGGCCCACTGCTCACCAAAACAAGAGATCAAACTTCTCATTTGCGTCAAGAAACACACTAATGTTCTTACATCTCGTTCGGAATGGAACGGCACATGTCATGTAGGCACAAACTGAAATAGAAACCAAACACTAACCCAATATGACTACCGCACACTGCATATGAACGAAGCACAGGTGGATGAGTGGTTAACCAATGACGTCATTGAAATAGCTGGAAAAATATTTAGCCCAAATGGAAGGTCTTTAAAATCTAAAATGGCCTCGAAACCAGCAGCACGTACTGATGTTTTTACTCTCCTCATCCAATTCCATCCAATAACACCCTCTCCTCAAGCTCCAGGATACTAAAATATTTTGCCGAGTCGAGCACAGCGTGAATCTGGTCGAGACTATTGCATGGAATCCTGTCTTTATTACAACGTTTGTTAAGCTCTTGTTTATTAAAATGAGACTTCTCGTCTCACACTGGCACTGCTCCTTTACTAGGGAAAGTATGGTTGCCCAGGGAGAGTTACAACTAACGTGCAGCTGCGTTCGGACTTCTCCCTATACAGGAGGAGCAACAGGGTTAGAAGAGATGTTGCATGGACTAACGTCAGCTAATAAACATTGTGTAAAAGACAGGTTGCCATGCAGTAAGTACGACTTCATTCTTGCAGTGCTTGACTCGGAATAAATATTTTAGTATCCTTGGATTCTCGGGGAGGCTTGTAACATACAGAAATTGGATGAGAGCAGAACCGTGAGTTCGTTATGTTGCTTTCAAGGCCAAATTGAGGGTTAAAGTCCTTCCTTTTGGTCTAAACAATCTCCAGCTAGTTTTACAAGACTGCTTGATCTTATCTTGGGGAATGGAATGCCTCAAGGACGAATTCTCAGAGACAACTTTTTTGCTGTTGGGATCAGCCCCATTTCACAGCAAGCTGCTGTTGCCCAGTCATTTTTTATTGATGATTTCCGACTTCATTTTCGAGCAGCTCTTATGCAGACGTGTAAGTGGCAACTGTAGCTAGCAATTACCAATGTCCAAAGCTGGACAGTCAGTAATGGTTTTACCTCAGACAAAACAGTGTATGTCAACTGCACCCAGTTCCTTACTTACGCTTGGGACAGGCACAAAGGATGGCCAATACTGCTGTAAATGCGTTAAGTTATATGTTTAAGAAATACAGATGAACAGTTTGAATCTTTCATAGAATGTGCTGAAACTAAGGGTAAATTAGAAATAGGTCATCAGCAAAAATAATACACTAGAAGTAAGGTAGTATAGTAAGCCACCTTTATGCACTTACAATTCATTAAAGTGATGTGGCCCAGATTCGAACTGGCCAACCAGTCCAATACTGCCATAGTGCCTTTACTGAAATGGCAGCTCGTGAAACACAGACTGCAGCAGCTAGTAGATAAGTTGCCATATCTTTAAAGTGATCTGGTGAAGCACTCGTTCGCCCGTTCGAATCCGGGTTATATCACTTGACTGACACAAAGTGCATAAATATATCATACTATACTGCATTATTTTCAGTGTATGATTTTCCGCTAACAGCTTATTTCCAATTTATCTTTATATTATTTCCAGAAAATTACGTCTATTTATTTCTGAAACTAATGGTTACAATGTCAATCCTCACACCTTCAATGCGCTTGTCCTGTAATGCAGATAAACAACACCAGTGAT
>JAHWFP010079638.1:34242-71270 GCA_023313725.1 Lithobius niger
ATGTTATTTGTAAACCTTGATTAACTGGCCAGATAAATACTATGTTAAATACTATGTTCAATGATGAGCCAATGACTCATTGCCTCTACTTCTGGTATTTTATTATCATAGGTAATATCCCAAGAGCTAAGAAAATTATCGATAATGTTTACCAACTCGAGTGTTTTGGCCCCTATAAACTCACGAGTGCTATTTAGGCAGACATTAATTTCACGAGTGCGAAGCACGAAGGAAATTATCTGCCAATAAATAGCACGAGTGAGTTTAATGGGCCAAAATACGAGTGTTGAAAAAAATTTGATAATTTCCATAGCTCGCCGGGTATTTAGTTAGAGAATTTCTCGTAATTTTTCATCATTCAACACTCTAAATTACGTATGCAGAATTAAAAAAAAATTATAAAAGTTGCTGCTGCCCTCCAAATATTGGCGCACCTATTTGCACCCCGGTCGCCAGGAATGAAATTGAGATTTTCCGCCACTGGAGTATTATTCATTGGCGCACTCCTCCAAAGATTTTTACTTTAAACAATTACGTAATAATGAATTAGTAAATGTACATATTTTGACTTTTTCTAAAATTGCAAGAGTAAGTTAAAAAAAAATTATACGTACTGTAGTGGAGCATAATAAATTTCAAAACGGTGCTGAGAATTTGTTGCTAGGTTACATTAACGTTAGGCCTAACGACGCAATCCGGCTAACGTGCTTCGCCACCGGCTTCTACGTGTGGCTGCAGGCGTTGCTAGGTTACGGAAACGAACGACACAGTGAGTATTTCGAGAGATTGTTTTTCCGGATTGTGCAGTGAGTATTTCCGGATTGTTTTTGGTAGGAAAATACATACTTTTATTTGAAATGAATTCAACAAACGTGTCGTAACATGTCGATTGTGTAACGCTTGAAGTGAGTGACTACTGAAAGCGTATCAACTTCAGAAAGTGCTCGTCATGTTTTCACGGTTTTGCATTACACTGCGTCGACCAATGAAAGCTACAGGATATTGCCTAACTGATTTAGTTTTATATTTAGCCAATGAACATGACTTACAGTGATATTCATGCAGTAGCTTTTAAAAGCTACTGCGTGATTATCACTGTAAGTCGGTTGTGATTGGGCGAATTTAGTAGACGATCAAGTGACAAAATTTCTGTCAAGGAAATTCTCATATTAATTCTTTCCAAACAATGCTTGTGGAACGTTTTTCAGGTGCTGTTAGAGTTGACAATAGGTACCAACAAGTTTGAAAAAGCAATTTCTAATACCTACCAAAACTTTGCGCAGAAGATAATACATAGATATTAGGAAAAACAATCATTTGGTGGAAATTACAGGAACGAAACTGTGATGTATTTACTGGAGGTAATCAGTAAAAGGGTAGTCTCTACATTAATTTCATAATCTTTCAGAATCTGCCCCCTGAAGAGATGTTTAAAAAACGCTGAACTGTTTGCATTTTAAAATCATTTAAAAGACTGGATATGGCATACTATAAAGGTTTTTATCAAATGTAAAAAGAAAGAAATTTGTGTGATGTAATAATAAATAGTATTTAAACAGACGACTAGTTGTTACACACGTGCGGGAAGGAGGCATGATAGACCACGTGTTCCTATTGTACAGCTACGCGTAAACACGTTACGGTTTCAAGATATCAATTTTGCCTTTTACAACTGGCTTTTTCAATACCAATACTAATAACCTAATGAAAAGCAATGAGTGAATGACAGACAGAAAATTTACAAATAAAAGCGATTTTTTTGGATGCTCAAACTTACCAATTTCTCATGGAATGATGCGTATTTACTAGATATAAATAATAAAACTACAAATCCTGTGCAATAGTTGCAAAAGGTGGAAATTATACTATAAACAATAATAATAAATTGAGTATCGGGTAAGCAACTGAGTGGAAAGGGTCCATTGCGGTTCACTGATATCCAGCCAAACTAAAAAATTTTAAAAGAAAATAATAAAATTAAATTAAAAAAAAACATTGCAAGTCAGGTAAATAATTGACGTCAAATGAGAATTGAAGAATAAATAAAATTATTGAACAGTTAGAAAGTAACTGGAGTCAATCAACGTGTTTGATGAAAGAAAATGATTTACAGAAAATAAGAACGCCAGAATCCTTTGAAATCCCATAACTCGATGATAAAGCAGTTATCCATGATAACAAACCACAATTGATCAATAGCAACGTTTCCTGAGGAAATTCAAGCTTAAATATAGCACTTTAAAATAGGGTTCTTTCTTAGCAACAGCTTTAAGTGGAAGAGTGTAGCATTCAAGTATCAATCTGCTGTTCAGTATATCGCATGTGGACTTGCTTGAAGTTTCTTATTGGAATCCTTAATTGCATTCATTTGTAAGTTGAACTAACAAACAATACATTCATAGTGGTTGAAACGACCAACAAGCGTCATCAGGGTTAACGAAACGATCTTCATTCGGGTTAAGCCAAAAATAGGATTTAAAAAAAAAAGGACAGCACTGTAGCTTCCAAGTTGACTGGAGGGATATTCCACGAGAAAGAGCCGTTATTTAATTTTGAGACTTGTAGTTGCTTTACTAAATTAACATATTCTTGATGGTGGGCGGCTAGGGCATGAATGTGGTTGTACGTACACAATAAATTCATTAAAAAGGTTATGCAGCGTGGAATTTGGTATAAATACACAAGAGACCTGTGTTGTGTTTGTTAGATGTTGAGCTAATTTTTGTTTCATAGCCGCATTAAACACACTGGCTCAGAACATAGAAGTTGCTAACTGGTTGATAAATAGTTTTGTTATTATAGGAAGATTGCGCTTGGTATTCATTGATTGGGGAGATAAATTTAATATTCGAGTGATTTTGTTCTGAATGTGCGGGGGGACCTTCTATTTTTGTATGGTCTACTTAACAACGGTGTTAATAGATAGCTGGCTTTTAAAGCCGTAATTTGGGCTAATTATGCACGTCGAGCTAAAAACATGAAATTTGGTACAAAAGTCATTCTAAACAGTACAAATCTAACTAGCCATGAAACCCCTTCCCTCTAGCGATGGAACCCTCTCTAGATACCACAAGACCTCGAAGGTCTCCTCCCCCCCATCGGAGGCTGATGACCAACAAATTCTTGCTGATCGTTCTAAAAGCGTGGATTTTGGTACACAAGTCATTCTTGGCAACAGACATCCAACCAGCCATGAAACCCCCATGTAATATCCCCAAGGCCCCCCAGTTACCTTCCTGAGGCTTGACCAACAAATTATTGCAGATCGGGCGAGAACGTGAAATTTGGTACGCAAGTCATTCTTAGTAGTACTCATAGAACTAGCTATGGAACCTCTTGGGATATCCCCAAAGCCCCCAGCAATCCTTGAGCTCTCCTTTAAATTTGAGCAACAAATTCTTCCATATTGAGACAAAAGAATGAAATTTAGTCCACAAGTAATTCTTAGCAGAACAAATAAATTAGCCAGTGATCCCGCTCAAGATACCGCGAAGGTCCCCAAGCATTCCCCTGCGCCTCTTCCCTGAGGCGTGACCTACAAATTCTTCAGATTGGGATAAAATAATGAAATATGATGCACAAGTCATTCTTAGCAATAAAAAATCGAAAGTTGTGGAACCGCTTCTAGATATCCCCATGGTCCCCATTGCCCCCATGGTGCCCTTTGCCCCCTTGTGCCTACACACCCCCTACGTGATGCTGATGATCAACAAATTCTTGCTGATCCTACTAAAACCATAAAACATGGTGCAGAAATCATTCTTAGCAATACACATCGAACCAGGCATGGAACCCACATGAGATACCCCCAAGGCCCCCGTCCCCCTTGTCCAGTGCCACCTTCGTGAGTCTATGACCACAAATTCTTCCTAATCGTGCTAAAATCGTGAAATTTGCTCCACATGTCATACTTAGTAGTGATAATCGAACTAACTATGGAACTCCATGAGATACCCCAGGCTGCTAGCACTTGCTGTGCACCCTCCCTCAGGCTGACGACCAACGAATTCGTACAGATCGAGCAAACAGCATGACAATTTGGAACACAAGTCATTCTTAGCAGTAGAAATCGAACTACCTATGGAACGTCAATGACATACCACCCACGGGCCTCCAGCACCCCCACTGCCCCTCCGTGGTTCTGATGACCAACAAATTCGTGCACCTCGAGTCAACACATTGAGCAATCCACTCATGGGTACCATCCACATTCACTAGTGACTAATTTGCAGAGCTAAATTTATAAATCAAAAGTTAACTGTAAGTGAGCGTTTGCCTGACCAATGTTTAACTGCTGTAGACATAGAACCCTTCTCCACTTCAGTCCTTAAGGTTCTATTATTTGGTACTTACTCCAAGATCTGCGTCAGCGGCTACTCCAGGCAGGCCTTTGCCCAACAATCCTATTAGATGCTAAGTTATCCAATTGATGCACAAAGTCTCACGGTAGAGGAAATTGGCAACGAACGCCGTCAAGATGGTTGCCATCCACCAGCACACGATGGACCATAACTGACCGGTAAAACGAAATTCCTCAAAAAGGAAACAATGTGTTAAGTTGGTGTGACTAATACATAAACGGGCCAGTACCACATTTTCTCTGTGAGAAGATCGGTGCCAAACCAGGACAGTGTCTTTAATTGCCCACAATTTAGTGCTATCTTGTTTGTTCCACAAAGCTTGCCAAGCAGCGTGCTACTTCAGACGAACAAGTGAAAAGGCGTGTGAGGCCACAAAGCTCAGATCCCTTTAGATAGGAGCAGAAAGGGCCCACTTCCACATGGCCCTGGATCCAGTAGAAAATCAGTCTTCCGCAGGTCAGGCAAGTGGGAAACAGCAACACAGAAAGACAGTAATGGATACAGTATGTAGTTGCCTTTATTGTCCACAACAAAATTGAATAAAAACGGACCATTGGCACCTTAATTACTAGCACACGGTCACTGCCATTAGATGCTTAATTACCTACTATAAACTGGGGATTTCAAACACGTACAACAATATTCCTGTGCAATTTCCCTCCAACTAAAGCATCGCCTAACTTAACTACGACAATTCTTAGTTAGAACCCCCACTGTGTTATTACCTAGTAGAACACCAACTCACTAAACTATCGTGTTGTCCAGGGCATCCAATCTCGGTATTTCTGCCATTTTTAGTCTCGAAAATCCCGGGATTGTAGCAGCCAAAATATCGGGATTTTCGGGATTAAAAATGGCCTAAATTCGTGTAAAAATGCGTTATAAATTTATTGTTATTTCGTGAATTTAGTGTTATACAAAGTAAAATTATGAAAATTGAATATTAACTATAAAGGAAAATTACCTTACTTTCTATTTCCTGTCGTCTGAATTCTAGATTCTACTGTGAGTGTATAAATTTGTAACGAACCTATTAACTGCTAATAACCTCGTCTAAATTCCAGATTGAGGATGGAATGTAAAATATTTTCACTTGCCTTTCAATGCCATCAAAGAAAATGAATAAAAATGCATTTGTTAAATTCGTCATTTTCTTTTTTACTTTGGCGTCAGAAAGAGAAATAAAGTTAACACGCAGTTACAAACACACAAAGGGAAAAAAACATTAAAATAATATTTCTATATTTGCCATCTTATTGTAGCTTCTTTGCTCGTCGTTTAAATACGTTGTTCTTTAATGTCCACTGTGACAATTCTCACTGAAGCCTTTGCATCTCACTTCCAGTTCATTGCTTGCACGGCCTTCGATTAATTTGGGTACACTTCAGTACTATAGTCCAATTCTCGTACATATTTATTTAACACGTTATTGGATTTTGTTTGTGCACGGGAAATGTAAAAAAAAAAAGTGGATGTCAGTTGTTGTTGGTTTGCATTTAGGGAGCACGAAGGAATTTGGGTTTTATGCCCCACAACGATGAGAGGGCAAATTCAGCTAGAGAAATCTAATTATGTCATTAGTTGATAATATGGTCGTTGTTGTTGGTTGGTTGTTTGTTTTGGGGAGCACGAATCCAAACTGGGTTATACGACAATGACAGGGACAATTTAGCAGGAATATTAAGTATAGGTTATTACCTGCTTTCCGCTTACTGAGATTAACAATGTCGAGGCCCCGCAGGGATCGCACCTTTGTTGAGCTCAGTATGAGGAAAGCGGATACTAACCTATTTATCACCCAGTCGCGTAACAGTCGCGTATTTATCACCCAGTCGCGTGATAAATACAGCGTTATTGTTATTGCAACATCGTTGTTGTTCTCTGAAGGGGAAAGTCGGCATTAGGATTCGTTTTTTTGTGCAAACATTGTTGCACGCACAGTCGCATTGTCAAGTTTTCTGAGCAAAAGAACGTCAGCACGATTCGTTCTTTGTTTGCACGTGCTGGTCCTTTGTCAATCTCAGTTCTCCAGGCCTGGGATGTAAATCTCAGTCCTCCAGGCCTGACATAAAGGTATCAAGCTTGTTGCATTGTTACAAGCATTGTTGTATAGTACTGAGGTCGTCTAAACTGGGTGATAATTTGGTGGATATCAGGAGGAGGAGCTAACAATGCTAAAACGTTACAATGCTGCAACATATAATAGCAGGCGAAGTGCACAATCTCAGATTAGGGTTTATTCGAAAGAGATGCAACGAGGCTTGGGCGTGAGTAAAGTAACATTGTTGTTGCATCTTGTCCCAGTTTACATTGTCACCCAGATAATGGTTAGTTCCCTATTAAAACAGCTACGAGCTGTATAGGCTCTATATAAAAACTGTTGAACTGTTAAACTGTTAGTTCGTTGTTGTCAACCTAAGTGAAATGATCCTGGTTTGCGAATTCCCGGTGTGCTAATTCGTTAATTTTGCTGCTTTCTGCCCCAAAGTTGAGCGGCCGAGATGATTGAATGACTGATGTAGTTCTTCAATGCAGTCTTCGGGAAGCTAGTTAAATTGTTTCGAAATCGGTTGTTTCCCGCGATTAGTACAACTGCTATAGCAATAACGAAAATCAACTATTGTTACAACGAAGAATCAACTATGAATTAATCGTGCTGACACACGATGGTGTGTTGCCATCAAGTAATGGACATAGGAAAAAGCACTTACGGAGTATGGTGAATAGTATTTCTAATGCTTTTTTTTAACAAAGAAAGCAGGGCAGATAATGGTTGGACACACACATGATAATCGGACGATAAAAAGGAAGTGAAGAAATCCAACAACTTTTTCTAAACAAAAAAAAAGTTTCGTTGTTTATAAAAAAAAAAAAAAGGATTAGAGGTCCCTATGGGACTCACAGCTGTGAAGGTGCACAAATAAAAACTGGTTAGGGTTCACTCTAACGAAACGAACTATATCTTCTAGGAAATCAGAATTTTGATATACCAACCATTAATCAAACAAAACTGATAGGTATATCACACATTAAATATACACACAAAATAGAAACATTAAATGCGGATGAATGATTATTAAAACCTAAACCCATAAACACGTACAAAACAAACGCCATAAACAGCAAAACACCTACAGAATTGAACAAATAAAAATGAACACATAAAATAACCTTTTTAACTCGCACATGAAACAGAACGAAAACAGAAACCAAAAACACAAACACAAACAAAACAAAAACGCCCATAACAAGGAGAATGCATGTTTTGCAAATTATAAATGCATGCCAAAAATACATGCGTACACAAACGAAACAGACATAAAATATAAAAAACAAAAACAGACAAATAAAAAAAAAGTAGCGTCTGTAATACACAAATTAAGCAACCCTTCGAACACAAATTCTTTTATTTTCTGACATGCCCACCATTAAAAACATTCATTGTAACTGGATTTGGAGTTCAAATTATAGTTCTTTTCATTCGAGTGAACTTTAATCCGTTTTTTTTTTTATTTGTGCGCTGTCACAGCTGTGAGTTCCGTGAAGATACGAGGGCTAATCTTTTTTTTAAATGGTGAAGCTTTTTTTTATGCAGCGAATAAAATCAACATAATACACTACAAACGAGAGATACGACTACCTTTAGTAGCATGCAGGAATAACCGCGCTTAAACAGTGAAGAAGATTAATAAGCTTCTTTGTTAGGTGTTTGGGCCTGGTTTTGTGCCTCTTCAATAGTGGCCTTTATTTACTTCCTGTTATTAGTCAGTGGGATTCAATAACTGCAGTACAGTCTACAGAATGTGGAAAATATGACAACCACATTAGAACATAAAAAATCTACAGATTCCCATTGATACAAACTATTAAAAATAGTTGATCATTTCAAATACAAAGGAAATATTACTAATTTGTTTCTTTGCTAACTTCAGTTTTCATCTTCCGATTATTTGAAATAATGTAGTTATCGAAAGCAAACCTGTTGCCATATAATTTTTTATTATATTCATGAGAAAATTCCTCAATTTCGGGATTAATCCTGGGATTCCGGGATTGAGAGAAACAAATCCCGAAATCACGGGACTGCCCATACTTCTCGCGATTGGATGCCCTAGGCGAAATGTTCGTTAAGGATGTGAACTCCTGTTTTAGTTTTTTTTTTTTTTAGGAATAATAATAACCTTTATTCAAAGAGTGTTCCCGAAGGTCTATAAAAGTCTATAAAAGTGAAATACGGTTTCGTTTTAAATTGGACGCAGAGATTGTATGCAGAGGTTGAGAACAAGTTTGAGGGGGTCGTCTAACACTTGGTCGAGATGTCAACAAACTGTTTTTCTTTCTTGAATGACTCGAGGTAGTGGCAGCATAGCTATAGCCAGGAAGAAATTTTGCAAGAGGCCGAATAAAGCTAAATAGGGGGCTGGTAAAGGAGTGTTAGCTTCCCCAGTGAGGTTCAGGAAACTGAAGCATTTTACGGTACATCACAGCCATCTCATATTCTGGAGAAATTTATTTAGCCTTATGACACATTTCGAGGTTTCGGGAGAGGTGGGGGGGGAGATGGTTCCCATGTATAGGGGCGTCTATCTCGCCACTCCTTTCTTCTGTTGATGTTTATTTTTTTTATTTTTTTTTTGGCAGTTAAAAAAATAAAATAAAAGTCCACTTTATGGCTACACTAATTTGCCCAGTGTGGGGAAAGGGAAGACGGGCTTAACGAGCGTTGTAAACTTTCCAAGCTGATACCGGAAGCTGAAAAACTTTCAGAAATACATTGAAATACCTGATCTGACGCTAGGAAGGCATCCCTTTGATAATGTTGATCATCATTCTTAAACGTTTTTGTAAAAATCCTGGTTCGCTGCAACTACGGCTGTAAATCTGGCACTTGCAATGCCCAACGCAGGCCATGAAGCCGATGAGCCAGTTGTTTACCATTCTAATCTTCCAGGAACATCAGTCGGATTAGGCCATTTACATTCTCCCTTTATGGCTTTCTGCTGGCTTATTTAAAAAGTGAAAAACAGTGAACATATTTGGGCTGCTCAGTTTCAAGAAAATAAAACAGTTTTTTTTTTAGGAATAATAAAACAAGAACTTCTACTACCTTTACTTGCTTTCTTAATTTAAAATAGTATTATTTCTAGTGTGTTTTTCGTTACGGAAATTATAAGAGCTGCTGGGTAGTGAAAGGCTTTGAAAAGAAGTCAGGTTTGCTTCCCTGCAAAACGTGTCATTACGCTGAGATCTGGCAAGCCGCTCCTATCTTGGCAAGATTAGACGATACTGCAGTTTCGAACTAATTCGATTATCGCAAACTTTTCCCAAAGTTTGGTGCACCTTACCAAATCCGAGTTTGTGGATCTAATGAATTTAGCCTTAGTGTATAAGGCTACAGTAAGGCGAGTGCCTTGCAGGCTGTTGGACAAAGACTACCACTAAGCCATGACTTAAAATATTTAATTATAAAATAATTGGGGTCTAATAGGGCGATATCTGAGTAACCAAGCATTTTTGGATAGGTGTTGCATAGGACTTTTTGACTTGTCTTTACCTCCTTAGTATGCCCTAGAAGTTTAGAGGTTTTATTCTGAAACACCCTGTGTATCAAAACTGTCCTATGTCTACCAATCACATATACTGAATATCTTGTAATCCATCATGTAATTATTGCGATCTTGAACAAATTATTCCATCATGTAATTATTCAAATTACATTACTGAACAAATGGTTCGAAAGTGGCATCAGGTCTTTAACTATCAGAAATTGGACAAGAGACGGAGCTGAAATCTCTACTACCATGGAAAACCTGTTGGTTTATGTAGAAATCCATGGTACACAAAAGAGGTACCCACAGGTTTGCATTTATAATTTTGCAATACCCCACTTTGTTGAAAGTCATTACTGCAATATTTATGCAAAAATACAGAGTAGTGGTCATTACCCATTCCCCTCCTCCTCTTACGACACTGTAAAGAAGAACAAATGGAGTGTTTATTGACTCTCCACTGTCTACAGCAAAAGAAGCTCTTATATCATAAGCTACTGAGGAGCGTAAAGGCATAACAGTTAATGCACCTCAAATAAAATTACAGATGTAAGGTATATCTAGTCTTTTGCAGCAGTTGCAACCGTAGCACAACATCAATGTGAAGCACTAGAGATTTTGTTGCATAATTGTGACGAATGCAATCCATGAACACGTTTTTGTTCTCGTTGATTCGAATAGTCTTTAACATTTCTTACCCCATACAGATGTTCTTTTTATGGTTTACGGTTTGAAATGGCCGTCACTTGATGGAAGATGGGTAAACAAACGTGGGTAGCAAATCTGAATGTAGTCTCCGAACTAAAAATGGGGAATTCTGTTCCATACAGGTCTTCTAAGCCAGAGATGTTTCAGGTCTCTCTGTGCCATGTCCCTGGGGTCATTAGATAGAATAGCCCTTGCAGGATTCAAGAGTCTAGCCATGTCAGGTTCTAGTAAGCCTGATTTGATTTTCATATCCGTTGGTGTAGGATTGTCATATCTGATGGGCTTAAGTTGGCAGAGAATGTGTTTTTTGGGGAGTGGACCATTCGGTAGAACCTCCCAACCCATTCCGTTCAGTTATATGCACATTAGATGTCGGCCATTCTTCATCGTGCGCAACAGATATATGGTGTGATATAGATTTGGAGTTAGTTTAACATCTCTGTGGCAAAGTTGCAACCTGAAGCATTGCACTGTGACTGAGGATGGGGAAACTGCCAAGCTGTCGATGCAACACAAAGCCTCAATCTCCCTTCATAATGTGCATACACTTTTCCGATAATTTGGCTTGAGGTCCCCAATAATAAGGGAATCCAAAATCCGGCTATTTTGTATCTTGCTCAATAATGTAATTGTTGGTCCTGTTACGTTATATTACAACAAAAGGTCCTTCAAATTCTGGTTGGGTTAACTTCACTGTGCCCTTTTTTGCTGAACTGAGGGTGTGAATACAAATTGCCACCCAGTTACGTACCCTAAATTCAAAAAGGAATAACTGTCTGCAGTATCGTTCTGAGCCCTGCTCATTTGACATGGGTCACATTTTGTAGTGAGTTACTGCGTAGTAAAAATTACACAATGGCTGTTGTGGCCTGCAGAATGCACCACCTTGATGGTTTCTCTAGGAGTTTAGGTGATATGTAAATTCGGTATGCAGCTGTATCCTGAGCCTTTGCATGAACCTCATTAGGAATAAAAACTTTTGCGAGAGAGCCACAATGTACACAGAAAACTGTATTCTTTGGAATGATATCTAGTGCCGTATTTATTCCATGGTGCACATCTCCCAACCTGGAGATCTGGCGTTTGGCCCACTTGTCCTCCAATGAACATGTTCAATCATTTCCACAGAAGAAAATTTGAATTAGCTTGTGTCCACTTCCTTCACCTTAGTGTTTATGTTTTCAGCATATCTCATGCCATATTGCGTGACTGAAAAGTTCGTTGTTGCTGTCAGGTTGCTGCCTTCTTATTAGCATCACTGGTGTTGTTTATCTGCATTACAGGACAAGCGCATTGAAGGTTTGAGGATTGACATTGTAACCATTAGTTTCAGAAATAAATAGACGTAATTTTCTGGAAATAATATAAAGATAAATTGGAAATAAGCTGTTAACGGAAAATCATACACTGAAAATAATGCAGTATAGTATGATATATTTATGCACTTTGTGTCAGTCAAGTGATATAACCCGGATTCGAACGGGCGAACGAGTGCTTCACCAGATCACTTTAAAGATATGGCAACTTATCTACTAGCTGCTTCAGTCCGTGTTTCACGAGCGGCCATTTCAGTAAAGGCAGTATGGCAGTATTGGACTGGTTGGCCAGTTCGAATCTAGGCCACATCACTTTAATGAATTGTAAGTGCATAAAGGTGGCTTACTATACTACCTTACTTCTAGTGTATTATTTTTGCTGATGACCTATTTCTAATTTACCCTTAGTTTCAGCACATTCTATGAAAGATTCAAATTGTTCATCTGTATTTCTTAAGCGTATAACTTAACGCATTTACAGCAGTATTGGCCATCCTTTGTGCCTGTCCGAAGCGTAAGTAAGTAACTTGGTGCAGTTGACATACACTGTTTTGTCTGAGGTAAAACCATTACTGACTGTCCAGCTTTGGACATTGGTAACTGCTAGCTGCAGTTGCCACTTACACGTCTGCATAAGAGCTGCTCGAAAGTGAAGTCGGAAATCGTCAATAAAAAATGACTGGGCAACAGCAGCTTGCTGTGAAATGGGGCTGATCCCAACAGCAAAAAAGTTGTCTCTGAGAATTCGTCCTTGAGGCATTCCATTCCCCAAGATAAGATCAAGCAGTCTTGTAAAACTAGCTGGAGATTGTTTAGCCCAAAAGGAAGGACTTTAACCCTCAATTTGGCCTTGAAAGCAACATAACGAACTCACGGTTCTGCTCTCATCCAATTTCTGTATGTTACAAGCCTCCCCGAGAATCCAAGGATACTAAAATATTTATTCCGAGTCAAGCCCTGCAAGAATGTAGTCGAGCTTACTGCATGGCAACCTGTCTTTTACACAATGTTTATTAGCTGACGTTAGTCCATGCAACATCTCTTCTAACCCTGTTGCTCCTCCTGTATAGGGAGAAGTCTGAACGCAGCTGCACGTTAGTTGTAACTCTCCCTGGGCAACCATACTTTCGCTAGTAAAGGAGGAGTGCCAGTGTGAGACGAGAAGTCTCATTTTAATAAACAAGAGCTTAACAAACGTTGTAATAAAGACAGGATTCCATGCAATAGTCTCGACCAGATTCACGCTGTGCTCGACTCGGCAAAATATTTTAGTATCCTGGAGCTTGAGGAGAGGGTGTTATTGGCTGGAATTGGATGAGGAGAGTAAAAACATCAGTACGTATTTCTGGTTTCGAGGCCATTTTAGATTTTAAAGACCTTCCATTTGGGCTAAATATTTTTCCAGCTATTTCAATGACGTCATTGGTTAACCACTCATCCACCTGTGCTTCGTTCATATGCAGTGTGCGGTAGTCGTATTGGGTTAGTGTTTGGTTGCTATTTCAGTTTGTGCCTACATGACATGTGCCGTTCCATCCCGAACGAGATGTAAGAACATTATAGTGTTTCTTGACGCATATGAGAAGTTTGATCTCTTGTTTTGGTGAGCAGTGGGCCTTCGTAATATTTTCACTGATTAGTCTAAGGTCACTTTTTGTAAGGAACACTAGCTTCGTTTTGTCCCATAGGAAGAATGGTCCTATGTTTTAACCCTGACGACAAGCACTTTCCAGAATTCAACGATAACACCGCATTGTTGCCGCAGCTCATCAAAGTGTTTCTTAAACACTCGATGAATTTTCCAATCCCTCATCGTGACGTCACTGCTGAATTACCGTACTCATCTGTTCTTTGAAGATGATTATCATGCGTAATATCCAAAGAGCTAAGGAAATTATCGATAATTTTCTTCAACTAAACTCAGGAGTGCTATTTAGGCAGACATTAATTTCACGACTGCAAGGCACAAGGGAAACCATCTGCCAATAAATAGCACGAGTGAGGTTAATGGGCCAAAAGACGAGCTTTGAAAAAATTGATAATTTCCAATAGCTTGCATGTTATTTAGTTAGAGAATTTCTCGTCATTTTTCATTATTCTGCAATCTAATTACTTAGCTTTTAAAACAAATTTGAAAGTCGCCGCTGCCTTCCAAATATTTTTTTCTTTTAACAATTCCGTAATAATAAATTAGTAAATGTAGTACATATTTAGCCTATTTATACAATTGTAAGAGTAAGTAAAAAAAAACACAAATACGTAGTATAGTGAAGCGTAATTAAAAAGCCAGTGCTACGAATTTGTTGCACGGTTACGTTAAGCCTAAAGATGGAGCCGACTTCGTCAGTGGTAGCGGCTTCTAAGTGTGATCGCAGGCGTTGCTAGGTTACGCAAATGAACGATACAGTGCGTATTTTGAAAGAAAGGCCTTCCAGATTGTTTTTAGTAGGAAAATACATACTTTTATTTGAAATAAATGCAAAAAATGTATCGTACCACGTCGACACTGCAACGTTTGAAATGAGTGACGCCTCGAGTCGTATCAACTACAAATAGCGCTGGCCATGTTTTGCATTACATTGCATTGACCAACGAAAGCTACAGAATATTCCCTAACTGATTAAGTTTTAAATTTAACCAATGAACATCGACTTAAGAGTAATAACACCACAGTATCTTTCGTAAGCTAGTGAAGTCTTATCACTGTAAGTCAGTTGTGATTGGACGGATTTAGTCCCCGATAAAGAGAGCAAATTTCTGACAGGGAATTTCTCTGCTGAACCAACCGAGTGGAGATGGCAGATCATTCCAAGAATTATTTACTTAAACATAATTAAGAAATATTGGAGATTACCTTCGCACAGTGTCCCCACTAAGCTGAAATAAGATAACAAGTCACTCGACTTCAAGAAATAAACTATTTGTCAGTCGCTATTTTACTTAAAAACTGCTTATTAATTCCTTTGACTATGCAAGCTTGATGGTGAACACACGTTAATGTATACGCTGAAGCATCGTGACAATTCTAAAAAGACAGAAGCGTGACAGCACATGATGTAAATGAAGTAATCGTGTCAGATCAGCCTCTGGTTCGTTCAGGTTAGTTTAGGAAATTGCCTATTCTTGCTTGACTTTTCAACCATCATATTTTCTTAAATTACTATTTTTTGTGTGTGTTTCAAAACTCCTTTACATCTAACTGAAACTGTGTAATGGCATTTCGTACTTTGCTGTGATTTTTGGTGACAGCAGCGACAAATTGAGATTGAACATTTTGCTTCTGCAGTGTTTACCAGGTGGACTAACACGTATGTGGCAGTGGCACACTATCTGTGTGGCATAAGTAATTTTGAGATGTCAAATATTTGCTTTGCAGTTGCATGTTACTGTGAATGAGCTACTCGTTCTTTTTTTTAACGTTTTTAGTGTTGAAAAATTCATTAACCAAAAAATCTCGTTTTGTCGATAGAATTGTAATCGGCACACATACTCTAGGCACTCAAATAGAGTTTTAAGTTCAAAATCACTTGCTTACATTGCAGGGGCCCTTATACAGGTTGCCAGGCACGTAACTACAACATTTAGATTCACCAGGTAGCCAAAATAAATTGCACACTACCGAAGGGGCTATGAACACATCAACTTTTCTCAGTTCCTTCGGATCAGAATCTGTAAAAACATTAAGAGACGAACGTACAAAAATGTTTCAGTGAGTATTCTTTGTTAAATATGTGATTAAGGAATTAAATATGTTACAGAAATATTTGTATGTTCATGTGAACAAGATTATGAACTTTGTGACCAACGATTGCTTGTTAATAATCAGCAGTAATCTACTTTCATGTTGAAGGTTATTTTCCATTGGCATAGTTCAAGATACACATTTAAAATTATACAAAAATAAATCGAAACATGGAAAACTCAAACCTTACAATAAGTTAGTGTGTATATTTAAATTTGTTGTTGTTGAACCTTCATTTGAATAATGTACTGGAGTTCATGCAGGCACACTTTCCTCACAACACTCGACTGCCATTGCATGACCTATGGACGTCCAAAACGTCCAAAATGTGTCTGATCAAACGGTTAAATTGGCCCAAATCAGGTCCAATTTGACCTGAAAAAGAAGTTCAATACAAGTTCATGGGCGAGGCTATAAAACGAATGTCCACGAGTCTCCCAACTGATGTCCAGTTCAGACCAGTTCTGATCTGATCTTTAACATTTTTTAAACATTAGTCTAAAATTTATTTTAGCTGGAACTATATTTGCTTGCTGGACATTCCTCAAGAAGTAAGCAATTTTGGAAACAAAGGGGTTCCCAACCCCGACCAAACAACAGTGAATTTTGTTCCTTTTAGGCCCTCTGACTTTTGAATTCTGGACCTATTGCCTCCTGGGCCCGGATGTCTTGCACCTGTTGCACCCCCCTTAATTATGTCACTACTGAATCTCCAAGTCTTATAGAATAAGGTTGATTCAGTTTATAATCATAGGGCAGATTGTATTGTTCTCCTTATTTGCTGTTGTAACTTGTGTTGAAATATAAAGCCTACCAGAAAATATTTATTTGACGTGAATAGTTTTATTTCAGTTATTAAACATTAAATATTAGCTAAGACACTTGGACTGTGCTCAAATAACTGATCCAATATATTGAGAAATTACTGCAATTTGCAGTGTTGGAGGGCTTGTACCAATATGATAGCAGCTTAGAAAAGTCATACCTCACACCAATTACAAATTTTCACTTCTGGTAGAATAACTTTGTTTGCATTCTAGACCCTATATTCATTTTTTCGTAAATTTGTGAAATTGAATACGTGTTGGTTCAAGACGAGACATCAAAAAGGAAGTCTTCTTATGATCATTAATAGACATTGCATTATGGGTATCCATCAAACGGTTTGATGTCGTAAATTAGACTTGACGTATTGTACCAATAATTAATGTGCAATGGATGTCGAGAGCAATGGGACCAGACTGGCGTTGCACCACGTAGATCTAATAAGAATATCGCTAATTTCTTGATACAATAACGGTTTTCTGAACTGTGTAATTTTAAATGTAAAAAGTTATCAGCAAGTTAAAGTTGATGTGCTACTGAAGTATTGTCGACAAACAACACACTTGCCATTTTTACCTGGGTATGGTTCGGCATTCCTTCAGTATGACAGCCAAAATTGTTCATTGCTTGGGAAGTAATTTTGTGTTAAAATTTGTGTTAAAATTGTGTGTTAAAATCACGAGTGCAAGGCTGCTATCCATCAGTTGTGTCACTTGATATTTTACCTGTTATAAATCCATCCTCTCATTTTATTACAGCACGTCACAATTTCTACAAGCTTCTCACATGATCTCAAAATTAAGCCCTCCTTCATTTTCTTACAGACAAAGAAAGAAATTATCTCGGAAAATGTGATCTGGTAAAAGAAATCAAACTTGGGTTGGGATACACTTTTATTTCCCTTTCGCCATGTCAAATGAATTTTAGACGATTTCTTTTAAGCTCTGAGGGTACCTTGGCCAGAGGTTGGATATGATCCACATACTTTTAGCTTTCAAGTGACCTCTGTGATCATTCGACTTTAATTGTTAACCATGCTTGGGGTGCCCTGGAACCATTCACAAAGGCAGTGTATGGAAGTAATATTTTAGTCAAAATATTTTATTTAAAATAAAATAAATTTCGTAAATGAAGAGTAAGTGATATTCCAAGTTTTGATCTCTCCCGTTTTCCAAAACTATCACAGTCGACGTATCCCTATCTTCTGTGACATATTTAGTATTAAGAAAAATTGGAAATTAGCCAACAGCAAAAATCATACACTAGATAAATATACAATTGCAAATTAGCCAACAGCGAAAATCATACACTAGCAATAACGCAGTTCAGTAAGCCACCTTTATGCACTTATGTTACGTCGGAGTGGCATGACCCGGATTCGAACCTGCTACCCAGTTCGCCCCCAGATCACTTGCATAGCTCCTTAATCACTATGGCCACATCCTCCACTGGCATAAAGATAACTCACTGAACCCGTTATTAAGGTCACAATCGTGACCAGGGCTCCTTTCGACCAAAATTCACTCGGCCATAGACAATGGAGAGGGAAGACAAATCATACACTCACAAGGTTCAAAAAAGGAGAAATAAATAGACAAATGCATAAAGGTGGCTCACTAAACTACGTTATTTCTAGTGTATGATTTTCGCTGTTGGCTAATTTCCAATTTTCTTTTTATTAGATTATTTAGTAAGCACAATTTACTGAGTGTACTTCACATGAGTATGAATATGGTCGCGTTACCATTCGTTGATCTAACGTGTGAAATTTATGTTAAACTTTCCATGTTTGCAAAATAGCAAAGAAATAATTCTGACTGGGAAAATTCCGTGGCACAGAAACTAGTTTCGTAAAAAGTACAGCCAATTTCAATGATGCACTTAGTTCAGCATTCCTTCACTGATCTCTTGCAAGGCGACTCTCTGCTATATTTTTACAATATTCTATTTTATGGCATAAAAAGTTAACCCAGGATTATAGTGAGGTTTCTAACAGTACTGCAGTGGACATCTCATGTTTTCTGTTAACCAAAATGACAGCAAATTGAATGAAAATTAAAAGTTACCTGCATAGCAAGTGATTAACATGTGGCTGTTTTGCTCGTAAATTAAATAAACATCACAATTGAAACCCATCTGTTATCTCCTGCCTTATGATTGATTGCATTCCAAAACTAGATTCATTCTAATTTGGCGAGTATTATAGCAAGGGGCTGGTGATTTGTTCCGTACAACATGTAATTTGCACAACGACTCCAATGAATGTTGATTTTTAATTTTTTTTAAATTTTTGTTACCAGAATTGCACTACAACATCGAGTCATCATTATGTCTAACCATGCCCAAAATTACCTTACGGTTTACCCCTTGTAGCGTATTTTGCAGATGATGCCTTTTGCCTTTGTCTGTTAACATTGAATATGCAGACTACAGGGTATGAAAAAAAATAGCATCCTCATTGTTTCCTATTAGTATACAAAAGTTTAGAAATAAACTTTTCTAAAAAACTATTTAGTTAGTCTATTTCTCAGTCTATTTCTTGGACTGAGCCATTGTGACGAGGGGGCAGTGGGTAGAGAAGGTTGGTAGGTCTTATTTATAAAATACGTTAGGTTGATTCCTTAGTGCTTATTAGTTTGACAAAATGATTTGCTGCTGACTTATTCAATCAGGTTGCAGATAACGTTTTATCCAATTTCCATCTCCCTTGTTATAGTTACGTTTTTAGATACATTAGCAGGTAGTGTAGCTAATAGAATGAAAGGTATTGGAGGAAATAATGAACTAGAATAAGTGTTGTTGATGTAAGTAGCAGTTTTAAAAATTCAATTTGATAACTGGTTTACAGAGCTAGAAGAATGAAGTATGGTTGATAGTTTATTAGGAGTGCATCTAAGATTACAGCATATGCACTGAACTCAATCTAACCAAGTCAATCTACTCTTATTTTCCTTACAACTAATATACTGCATTACTGGATAGTGTTACTTCGAAATTAAAATTTCCTTTCAAAAGAATTATTTTCTTTGATATCTTACCTGGGTAAGCTGTCAAACCCCAACCAGCAACAGTGCATGGCGTGTGTGCAGGGGCATCAATTTTGTTAAGTTTTATGGGCTGAACGTAATCAGTAAATGTGAATGGCTGACTGACTCTTCCTAGGGCAATGTCATAGTGTGGAGGAAAAGCTATGGTAGGATAAAGTTGTGACTGCAAAGAAGAAAACTAAATTTATTGACAGCAGACTGTAGGGTCAGTGATGATTTGGTCGTGAGTTTGTTAGTGAAATATACAAAACGAGATTCCCCTGTTAATGACTCGAGTAGGGTTAGTATCTGTTACCGGAAGCTCGGTTGAAATAACACTAACTTTTCTTTATCTCAATATTACGAAATAACCTATCCCATGGCTTTTTATTTTAAAAATATGCAAGTAAGTACAGTTAATTCAAATCACCATTGTCACAATTTTTGGTTACTGCACTTAAACATGGCACAGTAAGTAAATATAAAATAAACATTACCTTATAAACAACTTATACAGTAATTAGTTTTCGGGCTTACGGGCAGATTTCGACTTTCAAAAGCATAATAACTAGAGCCGTCGTCATTTTTGCTGTCGACATAATGGAGCGGGCTCCACTTTGTTTGGTGTTTGCAGTTTGCTGCTTGCATTTAAAAATTTGCTTTGTAATTTCTAAACAGTAAGAGACAGCTGCTTTGGGGCCAATTCCAATTGTTTTATTGGGGCCTCGGCCCTAGGCCACGCGCCCGCCTTAAGATCTAGTACAACAATACAAAGATATAAAGAAACCACAACCACATGAATGTAGCCAAATACATGTGCAGACACAAGAAAGTCATATACAGCCTGATCTCACTATCACCACCCAGACTACTACTACCATGAAGCTACATGTAAACAGAAGAGGATGAGAGAGCTCAAAGTCGCACTCCAGTCACTCGTGCATACATTGCCACCGCTAAACATACTTAATATTAAGTTTCCTTTCACTTGTCCGGAGCAGACCCTCCACGGACATGATACAGCCAATCTTCTGCCGCAGCAAGTCTCGTATATCGCCATGAAGCACACATGAAGAAAGTGTTGCACCGTGCCGTCTCGACTACACCTGCATGATGGCTGATGATGCCACCCAAGACGCCACCTGTGCGCTGGGAGTAGCGAGTGTCCTGTGTGTAGCCATACAACAATGCGTGTTGCCCAGAAGGGCAGACTATCTAAAGCAACATTATATGTGCATACTGGAGCTAACTGATGCAGAACTTTGCCCGTGGTGGCACTGCCCCACTGCCTATCCCACAGACGAAGCTTTCGCACACGCAGAGGCTGTTTATGCGAGCGCACTGACTGCAAAAGGCGGTTAGTGCACGGGGCAGATAAGACAGCCTCCTTTGCAGCTGCATCCGCATACTTATTTCCCGTTTCACCGCTGTGGCCTTTTAACCATTCCAATATGTTGATATTTCGTTTTGAGTGGCGGTCCACAGCTTCAAACAGACGAAGAAGCCAGAAGAGAATTCAACAATCAGCAACAACAATCAATCTTTCAACAATCAATATTTTAACAATCGGATGCCTTTAACAATTAGAAACGGATTTGCCGTCTCGTTGTGGTTTGGATTTTGGGTCTTGCTATTGGTCGATTTTGTCACCCTGATGGTTCGTCAACCCCATTTCCGATTCCGGATTTTGTTTTGATAAACCATGTCCAACCTCCCGTGCTAATGCATGCAAAGTTTGGCTTGGATAGTCCCTTGTGGTTTTCGCGTGATGTGCGGTCTAAGATTACATTGGAGTGTCTTCATAGCGGAGCTACTTTAAAAATAACAAACAGTTAGTATACCATAAATTAAGTAACGACAAAATAACGAGTCAATACGAATTGGAGGGTGCTTTAAGTCCATTGGCATCCTAACAAAAGAAAGGCAGGGAGGAAAAAAGAATGAATTTTTTTAACGATCCCATGCACGAGGCCAAAGTCAGAATTAAAAATTACTTTGAACTCTTTCCTAAAAGACTGAAAATTGAAGTACTCTGACCATCTGATCCTAATATCCTTGAACTACGGCATAATGCTGCTACAGCCATGTTTTATTACACAAAATAGTAATTATTGCAGTATTAAAAGAACGAACTGTTTGATAATGCAATAAAAGACAATAAGAAACCAGCCCGAGACATTCAAACCTAAAAGAATTCCAATTAAGTTAGTACTGAAATATGTTATAGGCTAGCACGGCAATATCAAACAAAAGAACTATCCAGCTAATGCAAAGCATGTCATGATCAGAAATCTACTATAATACAGTACATTAGAAGGGGAAAACATTACTGCTACTCATTCTCCAAACAGCTCTAAAAATGTTACATCTTCCACGGGATGTTCCCCATGACTCAAACTGGAATGACAGACAATTTTCAAACAACTAAAGGATCTCTACAAAGTCTTAAAAACAACACTCAATAGCTTCCAACTTCACAGAAATTGTAATCTTATAACCGAAAAAGGTTATATATATAAGGCCAGATATTAATGTTGTTATAAAACTATCTTACTCATAAAGTATATAAATATGGCAAAATTTGTTAATGTATGAGCATAAATACCCAGCACGTTGATGTTTAATATAAAATATTTAAAAGAATGATGTACTAATAGATACTCCAGAGTTTTTATATCATAAAATGCATAATATGAGCGAGTTCTTCTGTGGTTCACCAGCAAAAGAAAGTACAGAGAATACGAATAAGCTGCAATGGAAAAATAAACTGGTGCTCTAATACAGGCATTAACAGATGAAGAAAGTAAGATAACTATTAAGCTAATTTCACCTAATAAGTTTAGTCTAGGGGAAGCAACTACATTACACATGTATAAAAATACCATCACAATATTATTATGGAAAATATTTTAATTATACCTTATAAAACCAATACACTCGGATTTGAGTCACGCCACCCAACTCGTACAAATAGTGCAGTAATATATCAGCAATAGGCAATAAAGTAGGTAACGGGCTTCTTGTTTACGTTAAATTCATAAAACTAAAACAAGTTTAAAGACTAACATTCGAAATTGACCATATTTGGTCCCACATTCTTGAGATCATTAAGAACCACATGAAGGTCTGGTGCAAACCTTCAAATTAGAAGCCATGGGGTAGCAAAATTATGCGAAATATTATTAAGAAACTTCGTGCAAAAACACTTAGGACAGCGGACACAGCTAAAATTAAATCCTAGCATTCAGAATCTTGCAATATGTAATAGAGCTAGGAAACAGTATGCACACTGTGTTAATGACTGGCATTGCACCGCTGAGTTGGCCGAGGTTAACAATGGGAGCCAATCAGCTTAACTTCAGGACATTTCTCTGTACAAGGTGGAAACAATTGATAAAGCTGAAGTCTTTGCTTCGAAAAGCATCAGTTATGGGCATCAATGTGTACTGCAAAGTGATACGATAAGCCTCCATTGTGTTTGCCCTTATGTGGCGCTCTCCAAAAACAAAGTTGCAAATGCTGTCACTAAACTTAAACCTAGTAAATCATGCGGATCGGATAGACTGTTGGCTTTTTTCTCAAACAAATTGTTAAAGAAACTAACTATCCACTCCCGGAATTTGTTACGCATTCCTGTAGCAGTGGTAGTGTTCCAGCTATGTAGCGTACCGCCACAGTTACACCGGTTTTAAAATGAGGATCTGCTTTAGACTCATTAAGCTATCGACCAATTACCCTTACATATGTGGCCTGTAAACTGATGGAGTCCATCTTGCAAAATTTTCCCTTGTTAGTCAAGACCAATTTGGAGCTGTGCGCTTGATGTTGGGGTGCCTACAGACGTTCTTTACTTTTACTCTCAGAAGGCATTCTAGTCCGTAATACATCGCAAACTTTTATCGAAACTGACTCATTATGGTATTACAGGAAATCTAAAATACCCTGATAACATCATTTTTTCAAAATCGATATCAACAGGTGAAAATTGATAATATGTTAGCCACCAGTTTTCTTCTACCTGATAGCGTGCCACAGGGATCAGTCCTGGGCCCACTTCTGTTCGTTATTTAGTTTTATGATCCTAAATTCGCTAACTCGGAAACGTACGGCATAAAGTTCGCTGATGACATTAGGGTTGGCACTGAAATGGTTGGGTCTTCAAGCTCCCGTGCGTTGGATTCTGAAATACGAAACATGTCATCCTGGGCAAACTGTAGGCAAATGCCGTTTTTTCTTACAAAGTGTTTTTCTTTCCATATTAGCATGCAACATTTTTTCTCAGATTATTTTCTTGACACCTTGAGACTTAAATCGGTTGAGGAAGTAAAGGACTTCCAGAAAATATCCACCCTGGCCTTCAAAAGGTCTGCTATAGTAAACACATGATCAACGTCTGAAATAATAAGACTAATATTTCTGTTTAGGGTCGTTTCCATCGGGGAGACATGATCCACACTTACGAGCTTACCCATCGTTTTCTTGATAGTGATTAGAAGCTTTGTTCACTCAAAACCACAGCAACAATCGTGGTCATGTTTTTCGCCTGTGTGGTACCATCTCCCGTAATAAAGTACACCACGAGTTCTGCGTTGACTGAATTGTCCGCATGAGATGTACCTTACCTGCTTCTGTTGTTTGTTTTCCCTCACTTGATTTGTTCAGATTTCGCTTTATTCTACTTTAGTCCGTAATGTCTTTGGGTTGGACAGGGTGGTTGGATCCACATTATCTTCTGCGACGTTTATCTTCTGCTCGATGCTGGATTTCAAATTTGGATGAAAAGTGATCACATTTGACGTAGTCACAAGCTTAAGCTAACGTTAAGATTTTAACACGCAAAACCTAAGCTGACCCCTGCTAACTCTGACTGTCGCTAGTGTTAATTGCAGCAAAGAGCGTGTATTCTAAATGATCATTAAGCTGCTTTGCCAGATTAGGTTTCGTTTTTTTTTTTTAATTGAAAACCGGGCCAAAACGAAATGTTTCGAAAAACGCAGCAGACAGACAAAATTATAACTGTTCGAGTGTAAGATGTGAAACGCTTTGATTTTGTAAACAACTTTTCAAACGATGACGGCATAGGCCCAGGACAAATACATTTTTTAGCATATTTTGGTGCACATTATTCAAAATTGAAACTCATTAGTAGTCTGCAGGAAATAATCGGTACTTTCTTTGGCAGCATGTAATGATGATACAACTATTGTATATTTCAATTATTTTCTTTCTTTAAAAACCAACAATCATCAAATAATCAGTTCATGGTAAAATTCCGTGACCGTGATTTTGCAAGCACCAAATTTCAAGATGATGGAATAATGATGAAATAATTTCGTAGGAATGCTAGAGGGTTACAACCAGAAATGATAAAAGGACAAACCTCAAAGTGAGGCTCTGACTAATTAGTTTTGCAATTCTGTCAAAAAGACGAATTATGAATAGCAACTGTCTGCTAAACTAGGTTAATAATAATTTTATTTATACGTAACTGAGAGCGTATCCGTGCAAAGGTATGGAGAGGGCAGAAGAATAACTTTTTGCTGTGCATGTATATGCATGTGTGTGTATGCATGTTTGTGATTGTGTGTGCATGTGGCTTCCTTTGCACTCATAGCCAACTCATTTCAAAGCCCAATTTGTGAATTTAGGCTCGCAAATCAATAAAAAAGGTAAGAGATTCGAGGATATTGACTTGGAAATATCAAAATTACTTAGCCAGCGTTAATACGACGAAGCTAATCATTCAAGACTTAAAGGCCGGTTGCCACCAAATTAGCATGGTAACATCTAGCCTTATCGAGTTCTCTCTCGTAGAAAGCAAACGAATGCACAAAGCAAATCTTTTAAACGCTACAAACCAGCCACGTGACTCCTTAATTAGTCAGTAAAATGTGGTACGCCCTCGTTCACCTGGTAACAAGCTTAACGATATTAACGCTTAACGTTATTAGTGTCACTAGATGGCGCCACGAAAAAATATAAAAAAATTCCCCTGGCGCCATCTGGTGACACTAATATCGTTAAGTTTTGTAGCTTGTTTCCAGGTGCACTAGGGCTTACCAAATTTTTACACAATAAGTAAGGAGGCACGTGGCTTGTTTGTAGCGTTTAAAAGTTTTGCATTGTGCATCCCTTTGCTTCCTGTGAGAGAGAACTCGATAGGCCTAAATGTTGCAATGCTAATTTGGTGACAACCGACCTTTAACACAAACCATGCCTAAAAGTAAACATGTCACGTCTAGACATAATCAAGCCAAATGTAAGCCTCAGCATGAACTTCCATATTGTTAAACGTCAAACTTTGAACTCCTATAGTCTCGCCCAGAATTGACATACACCAACGAAATTCTGTATTTCGGGTCGTGTCGTAACTCTTTCACTGCCTTACAAATTTGAATGACAACAATCAAACCGTTCGGCGTCCACAGCATGGCCATTTCATGTTGTTGTTGTTGTTGTTGTTGTTGTTGTTGTTGTTGTTGGGACTCTTTGCCCTCACCTGGAGACCGAACCACTGAATCGATTTTCAAGTTCTATAGCTTAAAACGTAGGTATGGACAAGGCCTAGGGCCTTTCGCAGGCTATTTTAATGTAACTACAATATTCTTGACACGGAAAGCCAAATGGGCTAAACCTTTTGCTCCCACCTAGAGATCGAACCAATGAACCGATTTTCAATTTGTGTAGCTTAAAATGTAGGCGTTAACACCGACCAGGGCCTTTTAAACCCGATTTTGATGTGACTGCAGTATACTCGTCGGCAGAGCAATTATTATTGCAGAGCACTGGGCAGAAATCATTAATGTTGCTGTTGGGACTCTTTGCCCTCACCTGGAGACTGAACCACTGAACCGATTTTCAAGTTCTATAGCTTAAAGCGTAGGTATGGACAAGGCCTAGGGCCTTTCGCAGGCTATTTTAACGTAACTACAATATTCTTGACACGGAAAGCCAAATGGGCTAAAACTTTTGCTCCCATCTAGAGATCGAACCAATGAACCGATTTTCAATTTGTGTAGCTTAAAATGTAGGTATTAACACCGACCAGGGCCTTTTGAACCCGATTTTGATGTGACTGCAGTATTCTCGTCAGCATATCAATTATTATTGGAGAGCACTGGGCAGAAATCATTAATGTGGCTGTTGGGACTCTTTGTCCTCACCTGGAGATCGAACCACAGAACCGATTTTCAAGTCCTATAGCTTAAAACGTAGGTATGGACAAGGCCTAGGGCCTTTTGCATGCTATTTTAATGTAACTACATTATTCTTGACACGGAAAGCCAAATGGGTTAGAACTTTTGCTCTCACCTAGAGAACGAACCAATGAACCAATTTTCAATTTGTACAGCTCAAAATGTAGGTATTAACACCGATTAGGGCCTTTTGAGCACGATTTTGATGTTACTGCAGTATTCGCATCGGCAGAGCAATTTTTATTGTAGAGCACTGGGCAGAAATCATTAAGTGGAGTAACAAATTTTTGCAGAGTCCCAGAGGTTACTAGGTCCCAGAGTATCACAAACACGACATGCTAATTATAATGACACGAGAAAATTACAGACTGTTGTTGTTCGTAATTCGTGCATCAAATTCCTTAGAATGTCATACGGAGCAAAAACGGTTGGTTTTACGCTGAAAAATTTTACTATTTGTGGAAATCGCTTGCTTTGCTTACACAATCAGCAAACTTCGGAGCTTCTTAAACGTAAATATTTGACAACCTTTTAAAACAACAACAAGTTTTTTCTTCCGTGTGTCCAACCAGTTGAAATCAACTAATTTTGAGATCTATATGTCGTCTGCTGATAGTAAGTATGTTGCTAAATAATTGTAGTTTAAGGGATCTTTTCTTCGAACCAAGTTTCTTTCCGATTAGTTTACCGGAACAGCAAGGTCTGATCTAAATTTCAATAGCAGTTGAAATAATAGTTTTTTGCATATGTGAAGGTAAAAAAATCCAGTTACAGTGATGAAAATAGGCCCATTCGAAGCATAATTTACGTATCTTTCATTAATGTGTCACCTTCCTAGGTGCCTCAAATCTGAAGTGTACAAAGGCGTTCGTGCAAATAGTGTATATTTAATGGAAAGTACGAATTCGTTCCATTGAGTTCTGTCGTTGTGGTATTTTTTTTTGGCTATTCTTAGTTTACCTATGAAATCTTAAATCCTAAGTCTACTTCTGGATTTTTGAGAAAGAAGATTTTAGTTTTCAAACTTTTCCCAAAACAGTTTCCCAATTTACAAATTAATGAAATCTAAAAGTTATGACTTAATTTTTGTTCCCCAACATTAACGTGAATCACGTATAGAATGAGTGAGTATTGGTCATTTGGTGATTTGTTTTGATTGCAGTACGTGTGATTTTTTTTAAATCCAATTACACTATATAGTAGCACAGTGACTTCATCACTGCCATCGGATGGTCTGCTGAAAATCTCAGTTATAACCGACACTTTGTACCTACTTTAGTAACTGAATAATGTACACCAAGCTGCCCAAATATTTTAATTTCATTTTATCCTGTTCTGCATTTTAACCGAGTTTGATGAGTACCACCTACCTCAACAAGGGAGGCCTGCTGTGATGGGGGTTCGACGGGTGCTGTTCTATCAAGTGTTCCGGCAATTACAAGGACACCATCGTGGCCATTACTAAAACAAAACAAATAAAAACAAACAATGTCCAAATGGTTTTGCAATGGTTTTGATAGCTACAAAGGCTGGAAGATAGTAACTGTTTTATCTCTTTAAATGTATTACTACTGTTAATATTTGTGTTTTAAAAAGTTACCCAAAAAAGTCTTTTTACTTCCATTGTTACCGAAAAAAGTTTGTGTCTGCGAAAAAAAATATTACTCAGATATTCTATATGGTACAAAGTTCTGAGTACAACCATCCAGGCAACTTTTACGTTCCAACCCTAAACTAAACAACATTCAGAATGAATAGAGTTAGCCAAAGGAGCCAAGTCTAAAGACTTAAGTTTAATTTGTATTGGTTTTTGTCAAGTTGTACGTTTGTGGGAGTTTGAGAAAATATGACGTTCCCATTACTTCTTTCCGATTTTTTTAAATATTTTTTGCTAAGAATAACACTACATAATTTTCTAAGGACAACCAATGGGAAACCCAGTAATTGGTAACCGCCAGCCAATCAAGTTTACTTAACACGGGTAAAACAAACACTGGGTAATTTATCAGATTAAACTATCAGTTTCTGCCTTCCATGTTGTTTTTGCGTTTGGTTTGATTTGATTTTCAGCCGTGATGTCGCTCTAGAACCTCACTTCGGGGTTCTGAAGTAAACCATGATGTCCCTATAGTATATTGACCTGTCACTTCCCGTTACTACGATAAACTGTGACGTCAGTCTAGAACATCTCTCCGGGACTCGAGTAAATTGTGAAGTCTCTTCTGATTGCTCCACTTTGATAAACCTTGATGTCAAAGGGTCATATCTGGGTACTTCGGCAAATTGTGACGTATATTCAAGTTGCTTCAGTAGACAATGACTTCAATCCTGTAAACCGTGATGTCACAAACTCGTAGGTACCAGATTAAAAATGAAGTAGCATGAGGCACTCAAAAGACGCAATGGCACACGAGGAGAAAGCAAGAGGCACCTCCCCACGCATCATATTTGGAGGTGAGGTAGCTAGGGGCACTTGGGAGGTACCAGAAGACGTAGGCTTTTGCTACGTGGGTGTGGGTTCGTGCCGATATCGCATTTCTCTTCTAGTGCTATCAACTATGTAAAAGAGACCTTACCAAGCTTCTGTCATGGCAAGTCATTCGTCCAAAGTCGCACCTCAAGGCCTGCAATGCTACGAAAGTCTGATCAAATATTCGCATCACTGTGAAGTCAACAAATCAACAATATAATCCGCAGACTCTATTCCAAATATGTATTTCAATAATGATAAACCATGATTTAATAATGTAAGGAGTGCATATTTCATTGTAGCTCCTTACCTATTATTGCGATCGTACAAAGACAACTATCGAATTGCAAAATAATTCGAAATATTCCCGATTTTCCTCATACTTTGTAGGTTTGTAGTGCTTCCAGACGAACCATGGTGTAAGAAAGCGAGAAGGATAATTTTGGTAGTTGATTTCTATCGGAAATGGTGAGACTCTTATACACGCCACAATTGACATGAGCACAAAGAATCACAAGGTCCTACTTCTCTTGAAAATGCCAGGGATCCAGACTAGGGATCAGGCTTGAACCATCAGGCTGCCTTGCCCAATAACTTCCAAGACTATGTGTATTCTAGTTTAGTGGTGTAGACTTGGAACCCGAGTTTTAGGGATCGGTTTTCTATTTGCTTAGAGTGATAGGGGGGCAAAAAGCTAAACTAACCGTCAAATGATTCATAGACTTTTAGTGCCTCCCATCACATTATTCTGTCAAGTCACCATTGGCATTGAACTACATTATCCCATCAATCATGGTATCCATTCATGGGCCGAGTCTCCACATTATATTCTCGCATCTTACCGTTAAATATAAAATTTGTTCTGAAATTAAGCAATTTCAGTGAGCCCACAAACCGAAAAGGTTTGTAAATTTTTCGCTAAAGGGCAAATGCGTAGCCCGCCTATTTTAATCAGAGCATTTTGGTTACCAAAATCAGGCCCGGTGGATGCTAAAATAAAGTGGTACGACCTAAAATATAAAAAAAAATATTGGGTTAACAAAATTAGTGTAAAAAAACGATAAACAAAAAAACAATTTTGAATAGTGTTGGTAGATGGGGAAAAAAATGTTTGTAGAATTTTGGCCAAAATGTCTGCAAATAACACCAAAAAAAATCCAGACATATAAAAATGAGAATTTTAATTTCCTTTGCGATGCGCAGTTATGTAAAAAAAAATAGAAAACATTTTTACCACTGATCAGTATACATAGAACACCGCGAGTTTCTCTTCTTTGAAGTGCTTGAGTGCTGCATGAGAGAACCGCTATCGTGTATTGTTAGAGCGCTTAAAGTTTGTGCAATCACCTGTAAGTTAAAATGGTGGCAGTGTACGAAAAATCCAAAAAGGTCTGTAGATAATCGTAAATTTCAGTAAAAAAAAATTGTATGAAAAATTCAAGAATACAGACTAATCTGTGAATCTGGCAAATATAAAATTGGAGAGCGGAGGAGATTGCCTGTAAATGGTGATTCGATTTTTCCTTTCACCAAAACCAGAAGTGTTCAGAATATGTTTATTTTACGCAAAACTGTCTTGACAATATTTTAATTTGAATCAGGACATGTGGAACTTTATTAAATTTAACACCTTATTAATAAAGATATTTGCGCTACTATTTATTTGAATTTTATTTACGAGCAAGAAAACTGGATAATCAGGTTGCAATGTCCAATATCAGGTCTTCTAGCGACTGTAATGTGGCATGGCTATAGCCGTACCAGCTGTACTGCATCCACTGGCCTTGACCAAAATTGCCAAATGAAAATGTTAACCAGGGTCACCTAACGAGTTGCGAGAAAGCAAGTCCCATAGCTTTTACGTCGGTCGGCCTTGCACACACTCAGTAATAATCTGAGAGAAGTTAACAAGTCCAGTTAAGGTTTAGTTAAAGTCATGGTCAACCCTAAAAACGAAATTCTTTTCTATTCAACCATTTCAAATTAAATTTGGTGGATCTGTTCCCCAGTGCTACATATCTGATCTTTAAAAAAAAAACCTTTCTTTTCACCCCTTCTTCACCTGTTATATATGGAAGTTTTAGAGACTTTACTTGTGTAAAGATATCTCCCTCACATTAAGTCTGACTCATTTGATTTTATTAATGACGTGTGTTGGCTCAGGTATCTTATGAACTAGAATTATTCAGCTATACAAAGATAAAGTGGAGAAATGATACTCTTCATGAATAATTGCCAACAAAAATATAAAAAGTGACTAGACACTTCTGTGCCTAATATCAACTTAGCATCATGCTCCTAGTTAGGGTTCAGAACTATTATAACCTCACCTGTTCATTCCCAAGACTTGATCCTAGGTTTGTTTCATAACTAATCTGCCCTTATCATCCCCAAAACATGATCCTAGTTTCGTTTCACTACTACTACTCTAGCCTGATCATCCCCCCCCCCAAAATCAAAGAGACAGCTGCAACAGTTTAGCCACAAACAGTACATGTAGGCAAGCATTTGCCCCAAACCGTTTGACCTTTTTTTAAGGTAATGGGCATTGAGAAATATTATTCTGGGCCTAACATCGACTTAGCATCCTGATCTAAGTTCAATTTCACAACTACTGTACCCTATTCATCATCAAAAAATCCACAAAGTAATAGCTGCAGTAGTTTGATCATAAACTTGACATTAGGCGCGTATTTTCCCCTCACAAAAAATATTAGAGAAAGTGAGACTTTTTAGCATCAACCTTTTCCTTAAGGGTTAGTTTCACATTTTTACTAATGTAGGACGATTCCGTTTAAAGGGAAGCCCAAGGCACGAGATGAGCTTGGATGGAGGGATGAAATTATTGTGTATGAAGCATTAAAGAACTATTTGCGTCAGGATCTAGACACACGCTAGTGTGTCACGCCAAGTTAGGCAACAATCATCACAACAAACATCACATCAATTCAATTGTCGAGGTTCTAAACCATTGTAGCGCGGCGCCATAGCGTCAGAGTCTTATATCTTGAAGCATAGTTGGGCACATTTTAGATACTTGAGGAAAAATAATAATGCGGTACAAAAGGTTAAATTGTGTTGAATTCAAGAGCAGTGACCCACCTGACAAAAATAACTCGCGTAGGAATGCCAGCTAAGCAGGTTTCAATGCAAAATCTGACCCTCAATAACGTTGAAAAAGTGTAACTAGCTAGCTAGCTAATTCTAGTCCGTCCATCCCCATGTTAATTTCCATAGGGTGATTATTCATCGATACTAAGATAATGGGAAGGCTTCCAGCTATGAAATTGGGCGAATGGCTGCAGTACGATACGAACTGCGTACCTTTTATGGTTTGGAGCCTAGGGGTGTAACGAGGATGGCGCGTAAGTACGAAAATATTGGTATAACTATTGTTAGTATTGTCGGCATCGTCTCTCATTGGCATGCCAAAGTTCGGACAATGAAAACGTTTATACTGACGTGCGTGCCTAGATACACACTAGTGGAGCACGATAAATCTAAACAAAGTTGCCAAAGAAATTGTATTCACGTCCAATTCACGAAAAATAAACCAACTCGAAAAACAAAACAAAATAAACAAAGCCAAAAACTGGTGAAGAGGCCAGCAAGTTGAGAATGGTTCGGCCCTTCAAAGGAGTGATATCAACACACCAAAACTAACGAAATAAAACAAATTACAACAAAATTAAAACCAAACCAAAAAACTATAAAGAGGTGACCAAGTTGAGGAGTGGTTCGACCTAGAGGCATAAGGTAGTAGAAAATTGTTGAAAACCAACTTCTTGTTGACGTGCCACTTTATTACATCTGCACGGTAGTGGAGTGAGTCTAATACACAATTTAAAAAAAAAAGACTGATATCATATCAAAAACCAAAACTGGGTAAAAGGGGCCGTCAAGTTCCGAGTGGTTCGGCCCTTCAAAGGAGTGAAATCAACACACTCAAACATTCGCCAACTTAATCGCACCGAGTAATACTTTGGACGTTAAATGAAAACTTGAACATTACTACCGAATGTTGCAATGTTCTAGTTTTCGTTTAACCCTCGAACTATTAAGCGGTGCGATTAACTTGGCGAATGTTTTGGTGTATTGATATCACTCCTTTGAAGGGCCGAACCATTCGGAACTTGGCGGCCCCTTTTACCAGTTTTGGTTTTTGATATGTATAGTTAAGTACGTGAAACTCGCTATTTTTCCATTCACTGCTCGATGGTGACGAAGCTAACACTCTTACTTACTTACTTTTTTAATTAACTGTACAATTTTCGTTACGATTTTTTTTGCTGTGAATAGTGTTGAAATGATTCGTGATGTATGGATACAGTAATTAACAGTTGGTGACGCATTTTATTAATATTTCATGTTCTGTTGCCATACTTTGCAATGAGAGTCATGCCAACTTGTTTCCTTCCTTTAATAAAATCCCTTTTAAGTAGTTTATTTCGAATATAATTTGTATTCTTACGAGCATGTAACACGCAACCATTATTTTGGTATTGTAAATTGAATTATCAGTTTTAAAAGTTTCACCTATCACATAACTCTAGCATTAATAATAACTCACAGTAAACAATGGCGTGCCGTAACAATCCAAGTCTCAGTTAACAAGGAGCCCGTACAAAATTGTTTTCCGTTGCGTTGTAAAAACAGTGCATAGGGAAATTCTTTGGCAGCAGCTTCTGTTCCACCTACAATTCGGTTCTCTATACCTGTGAAAAAAGCAGTGGTGTATTTATTAAAGAGAATATTGAGTTTACAGTGTTGTACCTTGATTTTGAAGTAACATCAGACTTTAGGTCATAAATAAATTATATGTTTTGTTAAACTTGCATAAATTTAAGTTACAACAACGTGCTCATTGCCGTCAAAATACTTGCAAAAATCAACAAAGATTAAGCACACATGTTAGTGTAAGTATAGAGGCTTTACCACCTGTTCCATTAAACTGTTCCACTACCAAATTCCAGAGTTTTTCAAACTTATAAGATAGTTAGGCTGCCTGATTTAGTTTACTATTTAAATGTAATGAGTTTTATTTGATGATGAATGTCCAACATGGACCTATGGTCTCCATGTTTCTCTATGGACCTTCATACTCAAACCATTTTTTTTAAATTGGTAATACTAGAGACCATAATAGCTCTACTCGGTAAAAAATTAAATTACAATTTGCAAAATACAACATGCAATTAGATTTGAAACAAGTGTACAGCGCACCAGAAAGTATCTCAAACATGTGCACACAGATATCTTATCGTTTTAATAACACAGTTAACTAAGTTCTGCCATAAAGAAGAAGAATAGGATGCGGGGCTAGGACGAAGGTTATTAAGTTAGTAGAACTAAAAGAATTTAAAGTCAGGGAGTAGATTACTTTAACTCATTCGAAGTTGTGGTCAGACCCTGTCGCATCAAAACAAGGCCTCACCACAACACGTAAACCCCAGCTTAAACAGAAATACCAGAATTTCACGTCGGTTTCGCAGTTTACCTTATTTAATTACACAATTATTTATTAATCAACTGTTAAAAAACGAGAATTTGTGTTTACCAGTCCATGAGTATTTGTGTGTTCCATTTGGCAAAGTGTTTCAGTGCTTATCAGAATCACTTTCCCGTTTAGGTGAGCACTTCAGTTGCTGAACTTTAAATTCCCGTATGAATAAAATGAACTCTTGGGTCGAATCCATACATTCATACGACATAAATCCGACTCCATTCATGTGTGTAGGGCTTCACCACCAACTGCAAAGCAATTCTACGGCTTCTACAACGTGCATAGCTTCTTTGGGTAGGGGGGGAGGGTATTATCAGGGTCTATAACCTGAGGCTTATGGTATCATAATACCACACTCTGCTACCGAAGGGGTTATGTGAAGGCAAACCAAGCAGTGCTACATAAAAACACAAACAACGTTTCGAAAATTAGCAATTTTAGTCTTCAGGTTAGCAATACAATTAAAGCATGGCAAAAGCAACTAAGTCAACCTATATTAAAAGCATAAAACAGACATTTAAAACGGATTAAAACCACCAATTTCTCCCCTCAAAAGAGGCAGGAATGGCAGCCGAAAAGCAACGACCCACTTGCTCCGTTGGATGCCACGTCGCAAGGCAAGGTGTATGCAAATCGAGGTCACGTGTTTCAAAGGTGTGATGCATTCGTTATGTTGGTTTTACAATATGCCTGGCAAAAGAGTCGAGTTTAAGTGGTTTTTCGATAATTTTCGATATGTTAATTGATAATTTTCGAAACGTTGTTTGTGTTTTTATGTAGCACTGCTTGGCTTGCCTTCACATAATCTATTACTGTGATTTTTACTCCATTACCGAAGAGGTTAAACGGGTTGAGAAGGTCACACTGTTTGAGGCCACCACCAACGGAGCCTTTAAGTTTAGATTATCACTATGGGTGACCCTCCATCCATTTACAGGAAGTCTCAAACTGATATTGTAAACTGCCCGAGACGTGCCAGACGTTTTCTGGTAACACACGTCAGGGTTGTCCAAAATTTTTGCTACCATTTGTGGTTGAATGATTGTGGAAGAAGATTGGTACCTGATCAGTTTTGGTAGCAAGATTAGCGTTGCTAGTGGCTTTGCAGCTTTGGTGACAGTAGAAAAGTTGCTACAGTTTGTGTACAAAGGAAAAGGTGGATCCTACCGGTGTATACGGGGTAAAGGTTGTGGCAGAGATGAACGATTTCTTCTTCAGCAATGAAGAGTACGTGTCCACGCCAAGATTTGTAGCAGTAGAACCTCTACTTTAACGATTGAAATGAATCCCTTCATCGTTCATCATTTCAACTACAGAACTTTACAAGACAGGCATGGCGCAATGTTTGACACAGCAGCAATTTCCAACACGAACACATTACCACTCCTACAACGGTTTACATATCAGGCCCTTCGTGTCCAACAGTTCATGCCTGAGAATGGAACAGTGCACTGTTGTACCCCTCTTCGAACGGCCGTGTAAAATGGTATTTCAGATAAGGTCCATTCAAGCCTTAAAAAGATCTCTCGAGCGATTTTGGAGGAGGTGAACCTGCCAAACGTCTTCTGGGGAAAGTGTTGTATAGTGACCTGTGCACCAAGGCTATCCCTGGAGACATCTCACCGCATCACCTATGGACCGAGTGTGTTCCTGGCCCTAGACAGATCAAGAGATTTGGTTGCTTGTCGTACACTTACCTACGTTCTACAAGTTCACCGCTGCTGGTTCTGCCAAGATATATCTCAGCTTTAACCAGAACAAGCGCACATATAAGCTGTTCTATCCCATACTGGTGAAGTCACGGAATCTATGGTCGTAATTTTTCTGGAAGGTCAAAACGTGATCGACTACTTGTTCCAAAAGCCCTATAGCATCCCTGGTGTTATTATGCTGATACTGACCTGGGGACAAGCGACGTTTTAGGGTCAACCGATCACTCCTCGGGCGTTACTGACTCATCACATTTTAGTAATGTTCAAACCGTGCCTTCCAATGCTACTTCAGTTGTATATGTCAGTGTTGGACAAATCCCCTTGGCTCTTGTATATTCCAGTTCGACTTGCACGACATTGAGTGGCAGTAGATTCTCTACCCTTTCTTGAATCAAAGTCACAAAATCCGTCTCTGAGAGAAATATTGAAAGTGTCGCAAACAGTCCCACTAGTTCTAAACGATCCACACCGGCCACTCATCTCATACTCTGCATATCCCAACGGGCTAGACCTAGAGAGAATGGTCAGGCGACCTCCACACCTTGGCGTTCTAAAAGGCTACAAGGACTCAGTCTTTAATTGTGATAATCCTTCAATAATCCTTTATGGCCTTTTCATCC